>CM012454.1:28141931-28216754 GCA_003999625.1 Oryzias javanicus | reverse complement strand
GACGTGCCCGCTCTGACCGCTCTGCAGCGAGCACTTGCCATGGCCACGCCCCCTGCCGGGACACCCGCCTCCCAGGATCCGCTTCTTCCTGTGGCGGGCCACGCCCCCCACCTGGCGCTGGCCGCACTCTGAACAGGAGGAACAGCATTAACCGCCCCACCGAGGACGGCGCGTGAGAGCATCTGACACTCGAGCACAAAATCAGGCTCCGCCCATTTGATGCTGCCATGACGACCACATCAACTGTCATGAAGACAAGCTACAGACTCCTCCTCCACGTTACCATGACAACAGAGCACCTTTTTATTCACACTAATGTTCAGAGTCCAGGTGGGGGCGGGGCCGCAGGAGGTGGGAGGGCTCTGTGAAGGGCTTACCTTCTCTGGTGCAGAGGATGGATGACCCTCCTCCTGGAGTGACAGGCGTGGCTTGCAGACACACAGAACCACATGAGTTAGAACCGGTCCAGTTCTGTGCTGAGACCCAGACCCTCCGAATCATCAGTCCAGAGGAGAACCTTCCAGAGAGTTCTGCAGATGCTGTGAGTTCAGCAGACTTCTAGTGGATCTACATGAACTCCTGAGAGACATGGAGGTCTGACACGCACAGGTCCGATCGGATACCTTCTCTTCTCCAGCCGGGCTGCAGAGCAGAACTGTTCCTCAGGTTCCACTCTGGATGAACGTGTACCAACGGCGACGGCCCGGGACGCGCGGCTGATCGGTTACCGTGGAAACAGAGGAGGGAACCCTGCAGAGAACCACAGAGTGGTCACTTTAGAAACTGTGAGTGAGAGATGCAGAGGGGGCGGAGTCTCTGTGATAACCAGACAGGTAACAGCAGGACAGACGGACGGACGGACAACAAACAACAACGTCCAGACCGTCGGAGCGAGGATGAATCTGTGTGCGTGTGTTTGTGTGCGTGTGTGGTGTGCATGTGCGTTTGTGCGTGTGCGCGTGCATGTGCGCGTGTTACTGACCTTACCCTAGTCCCAGCTGGTTGCAGGTCAGTCTGCTCAGCTCGTGGTTCCACTCGTCCGCACACACCTGATACTCTGCTGCCGTCTTGAAGACGGTCAGAACAGAACCGGACTGATCGGACAGAGACACTGCAGAGACACACAGAGGTTCTATTTCAGAACAGAACCGGTACCAGCTGTGGTTCTGCAGGTGAGTGGCGGTCGTACCGCAGCTCCACTCGTCAGAGCTGTCGGAGCAGTGCTTCTTCCCGTCGCACCACAGCGTCCGGTGGACGCACTGGTGGTTGCTGCAGGCCAGCTCGTTGTCCCTGCACGCCGCTGAGGACGGGTCACAGCGTTATCCTGCGGTCCAGACGGACTCTGAACGCACCGCGAGCGGCGGGAACTCACAGCAGTTCACCTCGTCCTCCATCAGGGGGCAGTCTGGGAAGCCGTCGCAGATCATGCTGGGTTTGATGCACAGCCTGTTGGAAGGACACTCCCACAGAGCGCGCTCCGAACAACCTGGGGGGCGGGGCATGAGGGGTTAGATCAAAGCCACAATTGAACTCATCCTGGATCTGAGGTGCACCTGGACGTGAACGACACGCGCCATGACTTGAACGACACGCACCTTGGACGTGAACGACACGCACCTGGACGTGAACGACACGCACCTGGACGTGACGACACGCGCCCGGACGTGAACGACACGCACCTGGACGTGAACGACACGCGCCCGGACGTGAACGACACGCAACCGGACGTGAACGACACGCGCCTGGACGTGAACGTCACGCGCCTGGTACGCGAACGACACGCGCCTGACGTGAACGACACGCGCCTGGACGTGAACGTCACGCGCCCGATCGTGAACGACACGCAACCGGACGTGAACGACACGCGCCTGGACGTGAACGACACGCAACCGGACGTCCGAACGTGAACGACACGCACCTGGACGTGAACGACACGCGCCTGGACGTGAACGACACGCAACCGGACGTGAACGACACGCGCCTGGACGTGAACGACACGCAACCGGACGTGAACGACACGCACCTGGACGTGAACGACACGCACCTGGACGTGAACGACACGCACCTGGACGTGAACGACACGCACCTGGACGTGAAACGACCGCACCTGGACGTGAACGACACGCGCCATGACGTGAACGACACGCGCCCGGACGTGACACACGACACGCGCGCCCGGACGTGAACGACACGCAACCGGACGTGAACGACACGCGCCATGACGTGAACGACACGCGCCGGACGTGAACGACACGCACCTGGACGTGAACGACACGCGCCTGGACGTGAACGACACGCACCTGGACGTGAACGACATGCACCTGGACGTGAACGACACGCACCTGGACGTGAACGACACGCACCTGGACGTGAACGACACGCACCTGGACGTGAACGACACGCGCCATGACGTGAACGACACGCGCCCGGACGTGACGACACGCAACCGGACGTGAACGACACGCACCTGGACGTGAACGACACGCGCCATGACGACGTAACGACACGCGCCATGACGTGAACTACACGCACCTGGACGTGAACGACACGCGCCATGACTTGAACGACACGCGCCATGACTTGAACGACACGCGCCATGACGTGAACGACACGCCACCTGGACGTGAACGACACGCACCTGGACGTGAACGACACGCGCCATGACGTGAACGACGCGCCATGACGTGAACGACACGCACCTGGACGTGAACGACACGCACCTGGAGTGAACTACACGCGCCCGGACGTGAACGACACGCAAGACCGGACGTGAACGACACGCGCTGGACGTGAACGTCACGCGCCTGGACGCGAACGACACGCGCCTGGACGTGAACGACACGCGCCTGGACGTGAACGTCACGCGCTCCGGACGTGAACGACACGCAACCGGACGTGCGTGAACGACACGCGCCTGGACGTGAACGACACGCAACCTGACGTGAACGACACGCAACCTGGACGTGAACGACACGCGCCTGGACGTGAACGACACGCACCGGACGTGAACGACACGCGCCTGGACGTTGAACGACACGCAACCGGACGTGAACGTGAAGACGCACCTGGACGTGAACGACACGCACCTGGACGTGAACGACACGCACTCTGGACGTGAACGACACGCACCTGGACGTGAACGACACGCGCCATGACGTGAACGACACGACGCGCCCGGACGTGAACGACACGCGCCGCGGACGTGAACGACACGCAACCGGACGTGAACGACACGCGCCATGACGTGAACGACACGCGCCCGGACGTGAACGACACGCAACCGGACGTGAACGACACGCACCTGGACGTGAACGACACGCACCTGGACGTGAACGACACGCACCTGGACGTGAACGACACGCACCTGGACGTGAACGACACGCGCCATGACGTGAACGACACGCGCTCCGGACCGTGACGTGAACGACACGCAACCGGACGTGAACGACACGCACCTGGACGTGAACGACACGCGCGCCATGACGTGAACGACACGCGCCATGACGTGAACTACACGCACCTGGACGTGAACGACACGCGCCATGACTTGAACGACACGCGCCATGACTTGAACGACACGCGCCATGACGTGAACGACACGCACCTGGACGTGAACGACACGCACCTGGACGTGAACGACACGCGCCATGACGTGAACGACACGCGCCATGACGTGAACGACACGCACTTTCTGACGTGAACGACACGCACCTGGACGTGAACTACACGCACCTGGACGTGAACTACACAATCAGATGTTTTTGAATTTTCTTAATTGAGCAGAATGCATTAAAAGCCTCAAAAAGTAGAATATTTATGGCAGGGCCTCTTTAACATTGGTCCAAAATTAGGGGTGGAGTTTTTTAATGGTAGATTGGTGGTGGTGGTGGGGGTGGGGGGTGGGGGGGGGTACACTTCATCCAGCCCATTCAGCTGCTATGACACATTGTTGAGGTGGGCCTGTTTTGGGTTTGACATTCTGCGTTCTCCTCTGGGGGGGGTCATCTGTGTGTGTGCTGGGGGGGGGGAGGGGGGGGTAATAAGCCGCTCACCGCAGTTTCCCTCGTCGCTGTGGTGGTCGTCACAGTCCAGGTGTCCGTCACAGCGTTTGGTTCCCCAGGACGCAGCGACCGGACCGACACTTGAAGTGGCTGGGGGAGCACTCTGTCGCCACGGCAACAACATCAACACATCAGTGACCCAGCAGGAGTCTCCAGGATCGCACAGACGCGGTCTCCGTACCGTCCACGGCCGTCCTCCGGCAGCAGGCAGGCGGCGTCCCCGCCCTCCTCCGGAAACTGGCTGCAGTCCGAGTCTTCGGCCACTGCAGCCCCACGATGCTCAGCACGGACTCGCACTTCTCTTTGGCGTCCCGACACACAGCGACCTGAGGGACACCAGCCGCAGGTCAATGCGGACCCGACGACCATAAGAACGCGCTCTGATGACGGCGGTCGCTGACCTGCAGGGCGGCACCCTCTGCAGACTGACCGGGTCGCACTTCGGTACCAGCAGCGTGCAGGCGTAGAACATGAGGTACTGGTAGCAGCCGGTCTGGACCAGCGCGGGGAACAGCGAGGACTCCCAGGACACGGAGCTCTCCCGCTGGGACAGGTGGTGCCAGGTGGTTGGGGTAGCTGGTCAGGTTGTAGGGCAGGTTCATGCACAGCTCCAGGCTGATGGGCTCGCAGCGAGCTGCAACACAGGGCGCGCTCAGACCGTTTCCATGACGACACGGAGCGGCGGGCAAAGACTCACCGCAGCTGCTGTTCCGCGGGTCGCAGGCGGCGCCGGGCGCCTCGCAGGCGGACGGGCAGGAGGGGGAGGGGCAGACGGGCTGGCCGGGACCGCAGCTGCCGGGAGCTGGAAGGATGGAGGACATGAAGTGGGCGGGGCCGTCTCCACACAGAGCAGAGATAGTGAAGAAGACAGAGGTCTCACTCTGCTCTCTGCTGCAGTGCTCTTCATCACTGCCGTCCTTGCAGTCGTCCTCTCCGTCGCAGCGGAACGCCGAGGGAATGCACTGACCGTTCCCGCACTCCAGCAGGCCCTGGCTCTTACAGGCTGCAAGGACACAAACGGGTCATCTGGACCCGCCGTAACCAGCGGCTGGAACCAGAACCGGTCAGAGACTCACAGCAGTTCAGCTCGTCGCTCTTGTCCAGACAGTCGTGGTCTCCGTCGCAGAGCCAGTCTCTGGAAACACAGCGGCCGTCGCCGCAGCGATGCTCCCGGGAGAGGTTACAGACTGGAGAGAAGAACCAGAAGAACCAGAAGAACCAGAACATCAGTCGTCCTGCAGACAGACCGCTCACCGCAGAGGTTACCCCAAGAGAACGTTCAAAGTTCAATCATGGAAAAAGCTCCGCCTCCAGAGCAGAAACAGAGCAGCAGCTCCGCCTCCAGACGAGAAACAGAGCAGCAGTTCCGCCTCCACATGAGAAACAGAGCAGCAGTTCCGCCTCCACATGAGAAACAGAGCAGCAGCTCCGCCTCCAGAGCAGAAACAGAGCAGCAGCTCCGCCTCCAGACGAGAAACAGAGGCAGCTCCGCCTCCACATGAGAAACAGAGCAGCAGCTCCGCCTCCAGAGGAGAAACAGAACAGCAGCTCCGCCTCCACAGGAGAAACAGAGCAACAGCTCCGCCTCCAGAGGAGAAACAGAGCAGCAGCTCCGCCTCCAGAGGAGAAACAGAGCAGCAGCTCCGCCTCCACATGAGAAACAGAGCAGCGGCTCCGCCTCCAGAGGAGAAACAGAGCAGCAGCTCCGCCTCCAGAGCAGAAACAGAGCAGCAGCTCCGCCTCCAGAGGAGAAACAGAGCAGCAGCTCCGCCTCCAGGGGAGAAACAGAGCAGCGGCTCCGCCTCCAGAGCAGAAACAGAGCAGCAGCTCCGCCTCCAGGGGAGAAACAGAGCAGCGGCTCCGCCTCCAGAGGAGAAACAGAGCAGCGGCTCCGCCTCCAGAGGAGAAACAGAGCAGCAGCTCCGCCTCCAGGAGAACCAGAGCAGCAGCTCCGCCTCCAGAGGAGAAACAGAGCAGCAGCTCCGCCTCCAGAGGAGAAACAGAGCAACAGCTCCGCCTCCAGAGGAGAAACAGAGCAGCAGCTCCGCCTCCAGAGCAGAAACAGAGCAGCAGCTCCGCCTCCAGAGCAAAAACAGAGCAGCAGCTCCGCCTCCAGAGGAGAAACAGAGCAGCAGCTCCGCCTCCAGAGGAGAAACAGAGCAGCGGCTCCGCCTCCAGAGGAGAAACAGAGCAGCGGCTCCGCCTCCAGAGGAGAAACAGAGCAGCAGCTCCGCCTCCAGAGGAGAAACAGAGCAGCAGCTCCGCCTCCACATGAGAAACAGAGCAACAGCTCCGCCTCCACATGAGAAACAGAGCAACAGCTCCGCCTCCAGGGGAGAAACAGAGCAGCAGCTCCGCCTCCAGAGCAGAAACAGAGCAGTAGCTCCGCCTCCAGAGCAGAAACAGAGCTGCGGCTCCGCCTCCAGAGGAGAAACAGAGCAGTAGCTCCGCCTCCAGAGCAGAAACAGAGCTGCGGCTCCGCCTCCACAGGAGAAACAGAGCAGCAGCTCCGCCTGTTAAAATCAACATAGAGCTTTAGCTCCGCCTCCGTAGCGTTCATGTTCGTACCACAGTTGAGTTCGTCGCTCAGATCTCCACAGTCGTCGTAACCGTCACACACCAGCGGGGGGCAGACACCTCCCGGTGTTACAGCGAAACTCTCCATCTGCACAGTCTGAGGAGGAAACAGGTCACATGACCTCCATGCATGAACCTGATGCAGTATTTCAACTTTCACTTTATTCATTTCAGTGTTTATTCAATTCATATCATTTAGAGCTGAAAGGTCCTGATGACCCCCCCTCACATTGATGTGAGACTCCGCCCATCACAAAGGTGGACAGATTTCATGTCTGCCACAGACACCAGAGAAGATTGAAATCACGTCGTCTTGTGGGTCCAGATGACCCAGTTTGACGTGACTCAGAATAGCACAAAGGTCACTAAGGTCAAATACAGAATTGTCTGAAGGTTATTTCTGGTTCTGGTTCTGGTTCTGGTTCTGCGTTTTCTTCAGAATTATCCTTCACAGATGTATATTCTAAAGTCTAAAGAGTTTAGATTCTTCAGCTTCACTTTGATGCTGCGTTCAGGAGCATGCGGTTTAAAGAGCGCACATCCAGCCGGACCGGCGCCAGAGACGCTGGTACCAGCAGGGCGGGGCTTCTTCTGCTGGTTGCTAGTGCTCATCCTTCTGCTACAGGTGAGCTTCAAGTTAAAGCCGTGCAAATCCTGCTCCAATCCTGCTTCAATCCTGCTTCAATCCTGCTCTAATCCTGCTTCAATCCCGCTCCAATCCTGCTCCAATCCCGCTTCAATCCCGCTCCAATCCTGCTTCAATCCTGCTCTAATCCTGCTTCAATCCCGCTTCAATCCCGCTCCTATCCCGCTCCAATCCCGCTCCAATCCCGCTCCAATCCCGCTCCAATCCCGCTCCAATCCCGCTCCAATCCCGCTTCAATCCTGCTCCAATCCCGCTCCAATCCTGCTCCAATCCCGCTCTAATCCCGCTCCAATCCCGCTCCAATCCCGCTCCAATCCCGCTTCAATCCTGCTTCAATCCTGCTCCAATCCCGCTCCAATCCCGCTCTAATCCTGATCCAATCCTGCTTCAATCCCGCTCTAATCCTGCTCCAATCCTGCTCCAATCCCGCTCCAATCCTGCTGCTTTAACTCAAACTTGTTTCAAACTTGATCCTGTTTAGATGACCGGTGATCTCTCTGAGGTTCTGGTTCGGTTCTGCTCAGACCCAGAGTCAGCAGCAACACAAAGACAGCTGCATGGGGAAGGTCGAGTTTAGGGCGGGAGACAAAAGCTCGCTCACCCCCTTCAGTCTATAGTTTCTTTTCTTCTGGTCTCCATGGCAACCAGACCACAACAACAGTCCTGCTGGTGGTTCATCAATCAAACTCATCACCACGGCAACTGATGGAATGCGTGCACGCTCACCGCAGTGCGTCTCGTCGCTCCAGTCGTCGCAGTCGTTGAAGCCGTTACACACCAGCTTCTGAGGGACACAGATCCCCGTGGCGCACAGGAAGTGCTCCTTCCCGCCGCACACGGCTGTGGACCAATCAGAGCGGTCAGGGCAGTGATGTCATCATAACGGGACAGCCTCTCAGGTATCACACTCACAGGGTTTGCCTTTGATCTGGCGCGGAGTGAAACACCCCGGTCCCTCCGTGTCTGCGGGCGCCGATGAGGGCGAGGAGGGCGGAGTCAGTGATGAGGTCACGTTGCTGAACTGCGAGCAGCGGAGGAAGTCGGGCCAGGAGGCGTTGAACATCTGCAGGACGGGCTCGCAGCCCTCTCTGGCCGCCTCACAGAAGGAGGCGCAGGGCAGCACCACCTGCCTGCACGTGCACAAACAGACGCGCACGTCAGAGCGCGGCGGCGGCGGTGAAGTCAGAGGCCGCCGCCCTCCAGCCTCTGACAGGAACAAGTGTGCTCTGATTTTAGAGCGGTATTCTTAGACACGCAGCTGCTGCTCTGCTTACTGTCCGAACAGCTGACATGCATGGGGGGGAGGGGGGGGGGGCACCCGTTACCTGCTGTGAGCGCCGCCGCCGCCGCCGCCGCCGCCGCAGGGATGCACTCAGGCAGCGCCAGCGAGCAGCCGAACAGCATGATGTGTCGGTAGCAGGAGAGTCGGCCCAGGTAGCTGAAGAATCTGCAACAGACGTGGGCGGGGTCAGACGCCGGCAGGACGCTCCCGCACAGGAACGCCTGCCGGCCTGGAGGGTTCAAATCTCCCAGCGTACACCTGTGATCAGTCTGGAGACATTATAATACACAGGAGGAGATTACCCACAATCCTTCAGCCCACCAGAAAAATAAAGGTGTCAAAGTCACGGCCCGGGGGCCAGATCCGGCCCTCCGGGTAATACTATCCGGCCCTCATCATTTTATTTTATTGTAATCAATGACTCGATGTTATCCTGCTCGCATTTCTAACTTGTGTAATTTTGACTAAATATATTTAATGGAGAGTAAAATATTGAAAGTTAATTAAGGTTTAAGTTGATTTATTTTTATTATTCAGAATTATGTTAAAAAGTTAAAGTTTTAACTTTAGCTTTTTGGACTATTTTGAGTTTAGCTAATGTTTAAGCTACATGCTAGCTGTTTTACATAACCTAAGATTTTTATGTTTTTTAGGCTAATTTAGCATTTAGCTAATATTTAAGCTACATGCTAGCTGTTTTACATAACCTAAGATTTTTTTTTTTAGGCTAATTTAGCATTTAGCTAATATTTAAGCTACATGCTAGCTGTTTTACATAACCTAAGATTTTTGTTTTTTAGGCTAATTTAGCATTTAGCTAATATTTAAGCTACATGCTAGCTGTTTTACATAACCTAAGATTTTTGTTTTTTAGGCTAATTTAGCATTTAGCTAATATTTAAGCTACATGCTAGCTGTTTTACATAACCTAAGATTTTTGTTTTTTAGGCTAATTTAGCATTTAGCTAATATTTAAGCTACATGCTAGCTGTTTTACATAACCTAAGATTTTTGTTTTTTAGGCTAATTTAGCATTTAGCTAATATTTAAGCTACATGCTAGCTGTTTTACATAACCTAAGATTTTTGTTTTTTAGGCTAATTTAGCATTTAGCTAATATTTAAGCTACATGCTAGCTGTTTTACATAACCTAAGATTTTTGTTTTTTAGGCTAATTTAGCTTTTAGCTAATATTTAAGCTACATGCTAGCTGTTTTACATAACCTAAGATTTTTGTTTTTTAGGCTAATTTAGCATTTAGCTAATATTTAAGCTACATGCTAGCTGTTTTACATAACCTAAGATTTTTGTTTTTTAGGCTAATTTAGCATTTAGCTAATATTTTAGCTTGATATTAGCTTCAGTGTTTTTTTGAGATACTCATGTCTGACCAGGAGGTTGCAGGTTTGATTCCCGCTTCACTAAACTGCTCAGAACCAGACATGCTAGCTCTCCAACGATGATTCAGCAGAAGCTGGACAGGTGAGTCACCTCAGCAGCATGTCCACCTCGGTGCTCTTCACCACGGCAACAGAAGACGACAGCCATGTTTGGTTGTAGGGCAGCATGTGACACTGAGGCTCCACGATCAGCTGACAGACACCTTCAGAGGAGAGGCAGAACAATGTTAGCGCCCCCAGAGGCAGCTGGAAGCGGCGGGCGGTCCGCGGCGGGCCAGTCGTGCTCTCTGCTGCAGCCGGACGTTCGTCTGATGGACTGGATCTGGAGGTCAAACTTCCACTCAGTCTGGTGACCGCTCCTCATCCAATCAGAGCGGGGCGGGGGGCTCATCAGCAGTCCCCTCCACTTCCTGTCCACAGCGAGGCTGAAGGACAGACAGAGACGGCGAGGGCGTCCACCTTCATCGCTGATGAATGATTTATCAGGATGAACGGATCCTCGGACTCGACCTTCATCAGAACCCGCTCTGATCAGAACCGTCAGCTGCAGCAGGAGGAGCCTCACAATGTGACTACATCTCCCATGATCCCCTGCAGTCGGGAGTCTCACATACCTGGATCAGGTGCTGAGGTGGGGCTGCTCCTCGGCCAGACGGTACTCAATGATGTCACGGATGACAGCCAATCAGGGAGCTTTGTGTGTGGCTGAGTGGGCGGAGTCTGTGAGTAGGAGGGGCTAGGAGGGCCGGCAGTGGTGGGCGGGGTCCGGCTGGTCTGGACCACGTCTGGATCACTGCGGTTCTGCAGAACTGAAGTGAAGTTCTGTGCCTCCAGCTTGGAGAAGGAGACGGAGGGAATGTTGCCGCTGTTGCCACGGTAACGGGGGGCGGAGTCTGCGACTGGCTCGGGGGAGGGGAGAGGGCTGGAGTCCTGGAGGCCGCTGCAGAAGACGCCTGCAGGACAGAGAGGAGGTCAGTAGATGAAGGACGGGTCGGAGCGGCCTTCAGGTTCTGATCCCACGGACCCTCGAGCATGTTCAGAACCATCTAAAGTGGGAGGAGCCTCAGCAGACAGACCTGCAGAGAACAAACCGTCTTCATGATGAAGTCAGCCTCTGGCTGAACTTCCTCTGAAGATCTCATCCATGCCCTGAGAGGCCAGGCGGGCCGACACCACAACAGAACCTGTTCAGTCAAGCGTGAAGCTCCTCCCTCTTTAACCCCCCCAAAAACAGGAGACCCGGCTGAGGTTCCAGGACAAACATCTCCAGATTTGTTTTAACGTCTAACCGGGCTTGTCTGATCCGACCGATCCGGATCGGTCCGGCGCTCCTCCAGCTGGAGCCTCACACGGAGCAGAACCCTGAAGGCCAACAAGACCCAGATGTCCCGAACAGACGACAGAAGATGAAAGGTTCCGTCACGGTTCTGAGCGGTGACTCAGACTCTGGACCTGAACCGGGTCCTGCTGGGACCGGCGTGGACCTCACAGAGGAGGTCCGACTGGATCCAGATGAAACATTTAGAAACGTGAACGACTCCTCAACTCTGGCTCCAATTAGATGACCTTTCACAATAAGACGACGTCAGGCTCGTCTGCAGAACAGAGACGTCTTTGTTCTAGTGAAGGGGGAGGGGCCAATGAACACTCCGCCCCCTGCTGGTGGGAGGATGGTTCTGGACCGTCAGAACCGTCATGAACGGGGAGCGTTCCATCTGCCAGAACCTCACGCTCGATGTTCACAGACGAATTATTATGGGATGTAGCAGAGCAGTGGGGAGGTCACCAGGTTCATGCTCCTCATTTCTGAGGAGTTACAGGAGATCCAGATGACCTCCTCCTGGAGGAGGATCGAGGGAGGACAGGAGACGAACCGCAGGAGGAAATGAAGACAGAAAAGAGGAGTCAAGGACAGGAGAGGAGGAGGACAGGAGAGGAGCAGGAGGAACGAAGGAGGACAGGAGAGAAGGAGGACAGGAGAGAAGGAGGACAGGAGTGAAGGAGGACAGGAGAGAAGGAGGACAGGAGTGAAGGAGGACAGGAGAGGAGGAGGAGGAACGAAGGAGGACAGGAGGGAAGGAGGACAGGAGAGAGGAGGAGGAACGAAGGAGGACAGGAGAGGAGGAGGAGGAACGAAGGAGGACAGGAGGGAAGGAGGACAGGAGAGGAGGAGGAGGAACGAAGGAGGACAGGAGTGAAGGAGGAGGAACGAAGGAGGACAGGAGAGAAGGAGGACAGGAGAGGAGGAGGAGGAACGAAGGAGGACAGGAGGGAAGGAGGACAGGAGAGGAGGAGGAGGAACGAAGGAGGACAGGAGAGGAGGAGGAGGAGGAACGAAGGAGGACAGGAGAGGAGGAGGAGGAACGAAGGAGGACAGGAGAGGAGGAGGACAGGAGAGGAGGAGGACAGGAGAGGAGGAGGACAGGAGAGAAGGAGGAGGAACGAAGGAGGACAGGAGAGGAGGAGGACAGGAGAGGAGGAGGAGGAACGAAGGAGGACAGGAGAGGAGGAGGACAGGAGAGGAGGAGGACAGGAGAGGAGGAGGACAGGAGAGAAGGAGGAGGACAGGAGAGAAGGAGGACAGGAGGGAAGGAGGACAGGAGAGGAGGAGGACAGGAGAGGAGGAGGAGGAACGAAGGAGGACAGGAGAGGAGGAGGACAGGAGAGGAGGAGGACAGGAGAGGAGGAGGACAGGAGAGAAGGAGGACAGGAGAGGAGGAGGACAGGAGAGAAGGAGGACAGGAGTGAAGGAGGACAGGAGAGAAGGAGGACAGGAGTGAAGGAGGACAGGAGAGGAGGAGGAGGAACGAAGGAGGACAGGAGGGAAGGAGGACAGGAGAGGAGGAGGAGGAACGAAGGAGGACAGGAGAGGAGGAGGACAGGAGAGGAGGAGGAGGAACGAAGGAGGAGGACAGGAGAGGAGAGGACAGGAGAGGAGGAGACAGGAGTGAAGGAGGACAGGAGAGAAGGAGGAGGACAAAAGGAGGACAGGAGAGGAGGAGGACAGGAGAGGAGCTGCAGGAGGAAATGAAGACAGAAAAGAGGAGTCAAGGACAGGAGTGATGAGGAGGAGGAAGGAGGGATGACAAACAGACGAGTGCTCCTCTTTAAAGGTGAATGCTTGGAATTCCTCCCAGCTCTCCTCCGATTGGCTGAGACGCGCTGCTGTCATGGCAACCGCATAAAGCGCAGGCACACGCGCGCACGTGCACGAGGAGTAAATAACAGTAAATGTGTCATCTGTCCTCCTACACGCTGCATCATCCCTCCATTTTCTGCTGCCATCCAGAGAATAGAAGGATGAAGACGTGAGGAGGAGGAGGAGAGGAAGGAGGGAAATGAATGACAGGAACCATCAGACAAAAACTTTTCTCTCATCTGTTTCTTTTTATCAATCTTAAACTTCTGGTTTTCATCCCTCCTTCTTCTGCTTCTTCCTGTCGTTCATCTTTTCTTCCATGTCAGCATTTCTTTTTTTAATCTCTTTCTATTCTTCATCTCCCTCAGTCCTTTCATCTCATCACTTCCATCTTTCTCTCTTTTATCTTGTTTTCTTCCATTTTCCTCTCCCCTCCTTCCTCCTGTCTCTGTCTCTCGCTTTTCCTTCTTTCTTTCATCTCATATTTCTCATCTCTTTCCTTCAATCTCATTTTCATATATTTTTCTTTTCTTCCACCCCTCTCTTTCTTTCATCTCCATTTTTCTTCATTTCTCTTTCCTTTAATCTCTTCGTTTCCATCTTTCTCTTCATCTCCTTTCTTTTCTATCTTGTTTTACTTTCAACTCCTTCACTTCTTAGTTTATCTTTCCTTTCATTACTCCTTCCTTCTTTTCCCTCTTTTATTTCCTTTTATCTCCTCTTTTGTCTTAATTTCCCTTTCTTTTCATCTCTCCTTTCTTGATTTCCCTCTTTCCTTTCATCTCCTTTCTTCATGTCATTCTTTCCTTTCATCTTATCTTTTTTCCCTCTTACATCTCTCTTGTCTTTCATCTTCTCTTTCCTTTCATCTCCTTTCTTCATGTCATTCTTTCCTTTCATCTCGTTTCTCTTCCTTTCCCTCTTACATCTCTCTCGTCTTTCATCTTTTCTTTCATCTCCTTTCTTCATGTCATTCTTTCCTTTTATCTCCTCTTTTTCTTCCTTTCTCCTCTTACATCTCTCTCGTCTTTCATCTTCTCTTCCTCCCTCCAGAACCCTCATCATTTTCTTGTTTTTCTTTTATCCCTCCATCATTTCTTCATGCTGAAAAAGCTGCAGATGATCCTCAAAGACAAACTCGGTCCACTTTTACAGAACCCATGGTTGTGGTCCACACATGGTTCTGGAAATAGGTAACTCCAAAAAACTGATAGTAATCTGATTACTTGAGTTACTGTAAGCTCGGAGGCGGTTCGGATCAGAACAGGAAGCTGCATCAGTGAGACAGCGGTGAGTCCGTACCCGTCAGAACCAGAACCAGCAGCAGCAGACCGGCCAGCAGGCTGATGGCGGGAACCAGGATGCAGAGGAGCAGCCGCGGGTGATTGGTGGAGCCCAGCTTGTGAGGACACGCCTCCATCATCCCCTCAGGTGCTGCAGCCTGGTTCTGTGGGGGAGCAGAGACAAGTTCAGACACCAGAACGGTTCTGGTTCTGGTCACGGCGGCGTATGGAAGCCCCGGGACTGTGTCGGGGGGGTTCTGCCTCTCAGAGTTTCCGTTGGACTCGTCAAAGTTATTTTTGACCCCGAATGACGGCGAGACGAAACCCGACACCACAAACCACTCCCTGGTAACCCCCCCCCCACATGTCTGAGGGGGGGGGGGGGCTCCATCACAGACCCAACATCTCCATTCACACCACAGAGATGCTGTTTGCTCCGTTACCATGGAAACACAAACCCGGTTCTGGATTCAGCTTTGAACTCTGAGTTACCCTGAGGTTCTGCAGGTTCTGCAGCAGACCCTGAGGTTCTGCAGGTTCTGCAGCAGACCCTGAGGTTCTGCAGCAGACCCTGAGGTGCTGCAGGTTCTGCAGCAGACCCTGAGGTTCTGCAGGTTCTGCAGCAGACCGTCCTCTCTGAGCGTTAACATTTAGACGTCCTTCAAACTGGATCAAACATTTTCATGTGAGAGAATCATCTGAGCGGTTTTCTCCTTGAGAAGAAGGACCGCCCGGTCTCCTCCACCAAGAGAACCCTGAGGCCCGTCAGAACCAGATAGAACATCCAGAATCCGGACCGGTATCTCAGACAGCTGGACCTTCTGCTCCAGGAGCTGCAGAACATCAGCCTCCATCACCAGCAGGTCAGAGGTTCAGGTTCTCCAGAACCATCAGGACCAGAACCAGCTGAAGTGATGAAGGCTGGTGAGTCTGGGTCACGGTTCGGTCCAGACTCTGACCTTCTCACCTGCGGCTCTGTCTGAAGATCAGATTCATGGATCCGGGTCCTCTGGTCACGTGTTTACGGATCAACAAACAGTAAACAACTTCCCAGGTGAGTTGAAGGAGCTTCTGCTCCCGGCGAGGACAGACGGACACTCACCGCAGCCGCTCCGTTCAAGGTGACACGCGGGAACAAGTCCCGCCGCGCGGCCATGACCTGCTGCAGCCGAGCGCGAGACCATTCTTCTGCCCGCCGCCCGCGAGCCGAGCGCTAACGAAGCGGCACGAGACCCGCAGGCTCCGCCCCATCGCTTTCTCTCTCCCTCTAATGCGCGCGCACGCGCAGGTATTAAGCACGTGCGCCTTTAATGAGGACTAAATCCAAACACGCGGCCGCGCAGAGCCACGTGCCTGTGTGCTCGGCGGCTGGTCACGTGACCCCCAAACCTGCCAGGGTGAGACGTGGAGCGGGACGGAAACGGGAACTTCCGGTCTGAGAAATCAGATCAGAGACAGATGAAAGCAGCCTTTGATCTGCTCTGATGTCTCCGCGCTTCAGCCGCTCAGGGCCGCTTCCACCTCTGGTGGGGAGGGAGGGGGGGCTGAGGGGACCCTCCCAACAATAAAGACATTAAAAAAGCTTTATTTACCTTAAATCAATACAATTGAAAAGAAGAATATAAAATAAAACTTAAAAACAAACAATAATGCAAAAAATAAACGGTTAAAAAGAACAGAGGATTCTGGGTAAAAACTGGGACTGAAGTTTACTGAGCTGTATTCAGAAAAACACCGATCCAGATTCACAGCGGTCCGTCTGCGGCGGGTCTTTGTGTTGGGAGTTTGTTTTAAAGTTTACATCCATCCACCAGTTTCTGGAGGACGGGTTCAGAGAGGGTCACCTAAAACTTTATCAATCAGGCCCGTGTCCTGACTGAGTATTTAAATACACATTATAAAGGCTGGTTCTTATCCAGTGTTCATGTGTATCACATGGACACGCCCCCTTAAATATAAAATAACATTTGATGCATTAGTGAACAGGAAGTTTTAATTTGAAACCCAGACTGGTTTCCTGTCTCCAGCTTTCAGCTGTGAAATCAAATAAACTCCTGGTTGAAGCTGCAGTGTTGCAGTAGAGCAGACGTCAGACATGATGGAGGACATGAGAACATTCTGATGATTCATGAATGCTCTGTGTCTGTGTCAATACTACAGAGATGCATGGTAGACACTGCAGACGGGGAGCAGACGGGGAGCAGACTGCAGACGGAGCGCAGACGGGGAGACAGACCGGAGACGGAGCGCAGACGGGAGCAGACTGCAGACGGAGCGCAGACGGGGAGCAGACTGCAGACGGAGCGCAGACGGGGAGCAGACTGCAAACGGAGCGCAGACGAGGAGCAGACTGCAGACGGAGCGCAGACGAGGAGCAGACTGCAGACGGAGCGCAGACCGCAGACAGGGAGCAGACCGCAGACGGAACGCAGACGGGGAGCAGACTGCAGACGGAGCGCAGACAGGGAGCAGACTGCAAACGGAGCGCAGACGAGGAGCAGACTGCAGACGGAGCGCAGACGAGGAGCAGACTGCAGACGGAGCGCAGACCGCAGACAGGGAGCAGACCGCAGACGGAACGCAGACGGGGAGCAGACTGCAGACGGAGCGCAGACAGGGAGCAGACTGCAAACGGAGCGCAGACGAGGAGCAGACTGCAGACGGAGCGCAGACGAGGAGCAGACTGCAGACGCAGTGCAGACCGCAGACGGGGAGCAGACTGCAGACGCAGTGCAGACGGGGAGCAGACTGCAGACGCAGTGCAGACCGCAGACGGGGAGCAGACCGGAGACGGAGCGCAGACGGGGAGCAGACTGCAAATGGAGCGCAGACGGGGAGCAGACCGCAAACGGAGCGCAGACGGGGAGCAGACTGCAGACGCAGTGCAGACGGGGAGCAGACTGCAGACGGAGCGCAGACGGGGAGCAGACTGCAGACGCAGTGCAGACGGGGAGCAGACCGCAAACGGAGCGCAGACGGGGAGCAGACTGCAGACGCAGTGCAGACGGGGAGCAGACTGCAGACGGAGCGCAGACGAGGAGCAGACTGCAGACGGAGCGCAGACGGGGAGCAGACTGCAGACGCAGTGCAGACGGGGAGCAGACTGCAGACGCAGTGCAGACGGGGAGCAGACTGCAGACGGAGCGCAGACGAGGAGCAGACTGCAGACGGAGTGCAGACGGGGAGCAGACTGCAGACGGAGTGCAGACGGGGAGCAGACTGCAGACGCAGTGCAGACGGGGAGCAGACTGCAGACGGAGCACAGACGGGGAGCAGACTGCAGACGGAGCGCAGACGGGGAGCAGACTGCAGACGGAGCGCAGACGGGGAGCAGACCGCAGACAGAGCGCAGACGGGGAGCAGACTGCAGACGCAGTGCAGACGGGGAGCAGACTGCAGACGGAGCGCAGACGGGGAGCAGACCGCAGACAGAGCGCAGACGGGGAGCAGACTGCAGACGCAGTGCAGACGGGGAGCAGACTGCAGACGCAGTGCAGACGGGGAGCAGACTGCAGACGGAGCGCAGACGAGGAGCAGACTGCAGACGGAGTGCAGATTGCAGACGGGGAGCAGACTGCAAACGGAGCGCAGACGGGGAGCAGACTGCAGACGCAGTGCAGACGGGGAGCAGACCGGAGACGGAGCGCAGACGGGGAGCAGACTGCAAATGGAGCGCAGACGGGGAGCAGACCGCAAACGGAGCGCAGACGGGGAGCAGACTGCAGACGCAGTGCAGACGGGGAGCAGACTGCAGACGCAGTGCAGACGGGGAGCAGACTGCAGACGCAGTGCAGACTGCAGACGGAGCGCAGACGGGGAGCAGACTGCAGACGCAGTGCAGACGGGGGAGCAGACCGCAGACAGGAAGCAGACTGCAGAAAGAGCGCAGAGAAAAACGGGGAAGAACCTGGATGGAGAAGCACGACAGACCAAGAATACTTCATGTTTCCTGAAGCTAGATTTCATACTTTTTAAGGCCATGCGAATCAAAATTCTGACCAACTTCTCCTTTTTTAATACATTTCCATTTTATGATCAAAGGTAGCTTCTTCTGCTGATTCATTTATTTAAACCTGGTGTTTGGTATTCAGTGTATGGGTGCATTATGATTGGGTATTTACATTATTTGAATAAAATTACTGAGGTTTTCAACAAGAAATATAAGAGAGACGTTTCAAACAGCTGATTTTATGGCTCACATCAACATTTAAGGCTTAAGGTTTTATTTTTTAAATTCAATGTCTTAAGAGTTTTTAAGAACCTGCAGGAATTATAAAGAAGCTTAACACCAGTCAGAATCTATGGAATTCTGTAGACCTCCCACATTCACCAGACTCTAGTGGTCAGAGGAGGAACTGCAGCGTTTGCTTCTCTGGTTAGCTTTTATTTTGAAAACTATCTTGAAAACCTTCTGTAAACCATTTTTAGAAAGTCAGGAAACGTGTTTCTGGTTACTGATCCGTTTTCTAGACTCTGACCTTCTGATGACCTTCATGGAGCTCAAACGTCTCTTTCTGCATCTTCTGATTGACTGTCTGAAGGTCAGTCGGTCACATGACAGAGGAATCTGTCTGCTCTCTGTCGCCCCCTGCAGACTCAGAGCAGACACGTCCTCATCACTTTTTTATGCTCAGAAACATCAAAATCAGGTTTTTATTTTCATGAAAGAAAAAACTCCAGAGATCAGAATGACAGCAGCCAATCAGAACACATCTGATGAACGGCAGCCAATCAGAACACGTCTGATGAACGGCAGCCAATCAGAACACATCTGATGAACGGCAGCCAATCAGAACACATCTGATGAACGGCAGCCAATCAGAACACGTCTGATGAACGGCAGCCAATCAGAACACGTCTGATGATCTGACATTTTCCTGCTTCTCCATGATTTCAAAATCATCAACAAACTAAACTTTATCTTCCAGGTTTGCTGGAGGGCAGAACCCCCCCTCCCGTCCCCGCTGAAGGAGGCGGAGCTTGTGCTCCCTCAGGCTGTGCTCAGCAGGTAGTAGACGGCGGCGGACAGCAGCACGCCGCCCAGAGGGACCAGGACCATGGCGGCGCGCCTCCTCCAGCGGGCCGCCCTCTCCTGCTCATCGTCCACTCCTCTCCTCCTCCTCCGCGCTTGTTCCTCCTCCCTCGCTGCTGGCGCTTCTCGAAGGCCTCCAGCTCTTCCTGAGGAGGAGAACATCCGGGTTCAGCTCAGACCAGAACCAGACTCCAGAACCGAGGGTATGGACTGACCTGTAGCCTCCTCTGCTCCTCCTCCTCTGCGGCTCTTAGCTCCGCCTCCTTCAGCTGCACAAACACACACAGGAGTCAGAGTGTGTCCAGGTGAGGACAGGTGTGCGTACAGGTGAGTCTTTACCTGGCTGACCCTCTGCCTCTGCTCTCTGCACACATCGTCACACTGAAGGGAGGACTGGGAGGACAAGGAGCACGGCACCTCCTGCACACACATGATCACAGGTGAAGCTCCTCCTCCTCTGAGGCTCCTTCAGCCCAGACCTCTGCTCCTTACCTTCTTGATCCTCCTGCAGGAGCAGCGCAGCTTCACCTTCTGGTGACACTTCTCCTCACACTCACCTGGATGGCACACCTGCTTACAGCGATGGCCGCAGCCAGCTGCACACAGAGACAGAGCTGCATGAGTTCAGCCTCCTGGAGGAGCTGCAGTAACTACACCGTCAAACAAACATGGCTGCTCCTCCTCCTCCTTCAGGACACGCAGACAAAACAATCCCACAATTCTTTGCGGTCGTGTCAAAGCAACAACAGTAGTGCCATCAGCAGTTTGATCAAGAGGAGGACACAAAGAACAGAAACAGAGAGGAGGAGGAGGAGGAGGAAGAGAAGGAGGAGGATTGTTTGGGTCCGAACCTCCGTGTCTCCTCTGTGACCTTAAAGTCTTTCTCCAAACATGTGGATGAGATCAGGAAGTGAACTAAACATGGATTAGATCAGGAAATGACCTAAACATGGATTAGATCAGGAAGTGATCTGAACATGGATGAGATCAGGAAGTGACCTAAACATGGATTAGATCAGGAAGTGATCTAAACATGGATGAGATCAGGAAGTGATCTAAACATGGATGAGATCAGGAAGTGATCTAAACATGGATGAGATCCGGAAGTGACCTAAACATGGATGAGATCAGGAAGTGACCTAAACATGGATTAGATCAGGAAGTGACCTAAACATGGATTAGATCAGGAAGTGATCTAAACATGGATTAGATCAGGAAGTGACCTAAACATGTGGATGAGATCAGGAAGTGACCTAAACATGTGGATGAGATCAGGAAGTGACCTAAACATGGATTAGATCAGGAAGTGATCTAAACATGGATTAGATCAGGAAGTGATCTAAACATGGATTAGATCAGGAAGTGACCTAAACATGGATTAGATCAGGAAGTGACCTAAACATGTGGATGAGATCAGGAAGTGACCTAAACATGGATGAGATCCGGAAATGACCTAAACATGGATTAGATCAGGAAGTGACCTAAACATGGATTAGATCAGGATGTGACCTAAACATGTGGATGAGATCAGGAAGTGACCTAAACATGGATGAGGATCAGGAAGTGATCTAAACATGTGGATGAGATCAGGAAGTGACCTAAACATGGATGAGATCAGGAAGTGATCTAAACATGGATTAGATCAGGAAGTGACCTAAACATGTGGATGAGATCAGGAAGTGACCTAAACATGGATGAGATCCGGAAGTGACCTAAACATGGATTAGATCAGGAAGTGACTTAAACATAGATGAGATCCGGAAGTGACCTAAACATGGATGAGATCAGGAAGTGATCTAAACATGGATGAGATCAGGAAGTGACCTAAACATGGATGAGATCAGGAAGTGACCTAAACATGGATTAGATCAGGAAGTGACCTAAACATGATGAGATCCGGAAGTGACCTAAACATGGATGAGATCAGGAAGTGACCTAAACATGTGGATGAGATCAGGAAGTGACCTAAACATGGATGAGATCAGGAAGTGACCTAAACATGGATGAGATCAGGAAGTGACTTAAACATAGATGAGATCAGGAAGTGACCTAAACATGGATTAGATCAGGAAGTGATCTAAACATTGGAGTGACATTCAGGAAGTGACCTAAACATGGAAGATCAGGAAGTGACCTAAACATGGATGAGATCAGGAAGTGACCTAAACATGGATTAGATCAGGAAGTGACTTAAACATGGATGAGATCAGGAAGTGATCTAAACATGGATGAGATCAGGAAGTGACCTAAACATGAGGATGAGATCAGGAAGTGACCTAAACATGGATGAGATCAGGAAGTGACTTAAACATGGATGAGATCAGGAAGTGACTTAAACATGGATGAGATCAGGAAGTGACCTAAACATGGATTAGATCAGGAAGTGACCTATACACGAATGAGGCTGCACAGTCGAGTCCAGGAGAAGACGCTGCTGTTGTTGTGATATAGTTGTGTTCATGTTGTGTTAATGTTGTGTTAGTGATGGATAACACTGTTGCTCATTCTCAGAGTAAACGTCTTCTGAATGTAAACTCAGAGGATTCTGTTTGTTGTTACTGCTGTGAAGATGTGAGACCACAGAGCCGGGCTGTGCGGTTGTGTACCTCTTTAGGACACTGGTTGTGTAGTTGTGCGGTTGTGTACCTCTTTAGGACACTGGTTGTGTAGTTGTGTGGTTGTGTACCTCTTTAGGACACTGGTTGTGTAGTTGTGTGGTTGTGTACCTCTTTAGGATACTGTTTGTGTAGTTGTGTGGTTGTATACCTCTTTAGGACACTGGTTGTGTAGTTGTGTGGTTGTGTACCTCTTTAGGATACTGTTTGTGTAGTTGTGTGGTTGTATACTTCTTTAGGACACTGGTTGTGTAGCTGTGTGGTTGTGTACTTCTTTAGGACACTGGTTGTGTGGTTGTGTACCTCTTTAGGACACTGGTTGTGTAGTTGTGTGGTTGTGTACCTCTTTAGGACACTGGTTGTGTGGTTGTGTACCTCTTTAGGACACTGGTTGTGTGGTTGTGTACCTCTTTAGGACACTGGTTGTGTAGTTGTGTGGTTGTGTACCTCTTTAGGACACTGGTTGTGTGGTTGTGTACCTCTTTAGGACACTGGTTGTGTGGTTGTGTACCTCTTTAGGACACTGGTTGTGTGGTTGTGTACCTCTTTAGGACACAGGTTGTGTAGTTGTGTGGTTGTGTACCTCTTTAGGACACTAGTTGTGTGGTTGTGTACCTCTTTAGGACACTGGTTGCCGCAGGTTCCCAGCTGCACCTTCAGCTGCGCATCTGCTGCAGTCAGCTTCCTGCAGACAATCATTGAAACTTTATTGACACGCGGCGCTGTGACAACACTGATCTCTGAGTGTGTGTCCGTGCGCGCTCACGTGCACTCCACGTAGAGCATGCTGATCTTGCAGTGGCAGCGCTGGCGGATCATCTGGTTGCAGGGGGGGCAGTCACCTGGGTGGCAGGGGCGGGGGCAGGAGTGGGGGCAGCCCGGTGGGCGTGGCTTACTGCAGCCCTCCTCGCACATCTCACACTGGAAACAAAGCAGACGCTCAGCGGCTGCAGAGCCCGTCTGCGGGCGTGGACCCTGAGGGCTCACCTGGTTGCCGTCGGTAACCAGGTGACACTTCCTGCTGCACTGATGATTCCCGCACGCCAACGGACGTCCACAAGGACGCTCGCAGGAAAACTGACCCTGACGACAACACGGCACCGGGGTGACCTGCACACACACAGACACACAAGGCCTGGTCTGAAGGAGGACCAGAACCCAGCAGAACCCAGCAGACCAGGGGCAGGTTCTCACCTCATGTTCTCCAAAACAGGACCTGAAACACAAACAGAACTCCAGTCACCTCCAGAATCTGAACTAAGGCAGGTCCAAACAGAAAGCAGCTTCCTGATGCTCCGCCCCCAAATGACCCAGATCTCAGACCTCACATCCTGGACCAGATCCTGACGGGAACCCTGTGCTGGTGTGGTTCAGGTTCTAAAGGCTTTGGGTCGGGTCGGTCCCCCTAACCCCCTCAGATCTGCTTCCAGATTCAGGTCTCTGGACCTCATGTGGATCACTGAGTCCTCGCAGTTCTGCTGGGTCTAATACCGGTCCTGGACCCCAAACCCCTAACACCAAACCGATTAAGCCCCGCCCCAACAATCTAACTCTGAAACCATCAGGCCACGCCCCCAAAAGTGAAACCATGAAGCCCCGCCCCCTCTGCTGTATTTGTGTTCCAGATTTCTTGGAGCTTTGGAGAAACTGGTCCTGGTCTGGGACCGGTTCTGGCTCCTACAGTTGGACCTACGTAAGGATGGGGACTTGGCAGGGGGGGCAGGGCAGCGCCTTCTTCATGAACGCCGGTTCCGACGGCTGCTCCCACGGACCCGCCAGCTGGACCTGAACACAGAGAGGGGGGGGTCAGGGCGGTTTCAGACGACCCACGGAGCGAGTTCCCACCCCCAGAACCACACAGAGACGGAGCCCACCTGCTGGGACCGGACCAGAACCAAGTCGTGGCACGGCTGAGGACAGGTGTGGCTGCAGCCGGGGAGGGGCAGCAGGCACAGCTGCCGGCAGGGGGGGCAGGGCCCCGGGTGGCAGCGGTGAGGCTCCCTGGAGGGGTGATGGCAGGAGGGGGGGGACCTGGGGACACCAGAGAGAGAGAGACACCTGAGGATGGGCGGAGCCTCCTGACGAGGGGCTCCTCCCACCGCGGTTTACCTGCAGGCCTCCCGGCAGCGCGGCGGTTTGGTGGTCCTCTCTCGCCCACACGGGACGACCAGCACGCTGGAGCCGCAGGAGCAGCGCACCTCCACCGTCTCCGGACACGGGTAGCAGCTTCCTGAGGAGACGGGACGGCGTCACTGGAGCAGGACAGGAGGAAACACGGGCTGTGCAGCAGCGGCTCGCGGGTTCAAACCCAGAAGTCTGGATGAAGACGCTCTCATAGACATGCAAAGCTCTGTTCAGAAACCAGGAAGCTCCGCCCACAACTGTCCTGATGGTATCGGACCATCAGCGCCGTGCTCGGGCCGACCTTCAGGATGACCTTCAGGCCCAGCATGCAGGATAACCGATAAGGAGGAGCGGCGTCCCGTGAAGGTCATCTCTCTGCTCTCAGATCCAGAACGTTCCTGAGCTGGAAATAACCCGCCACGTCTCCGCTCGGCCCGGTTCCTGTCAGCGACACCGGCAGCCCGTCCACCCGACAGCTGAGAGCGTGCTCAGATAAGCAGCCCTTCACGTCCCATGAGCTCCTCCAGGACTTCAGGTGTCAGCTGACCCGCGGCGCCGTCCACCCACAGTTCTGATAAGACCCGGTCACACCAGCGTCGGGTCACTGAGGTTTGAGGCTCAAAGGAGAACGGGTCTGAACATCCACACCAGGTCAGTTCTTCTGCTAACCACTAGGAGGCGGGTCCAGACAGGAGAGGTTCTGTTCACCTCAAACTGAACCAGAACTATCAATAATGCTGTGGAATGTGGGCGTGGCTTTGAAGGCATCTTTAACTTAACAGCAGATGATGTCATCACTTCCACCTCATTCATGTCCATCTGGACGCCGCATCTTGACCAACATCAAAAAACATTTAATGGGAGGGGCTAAAAGCACCAAAGCCCGCCCACATCAACAGGTGAGGCTTGTACCTACACCTGTCAATCAATAAACCCCACCTTCATTAAATAGACAACTACTAATAGTCCATCCTGTTGTCATGGTTACCGTTCTGGAACCAGACTGGTTCTGATGTGAAGGTCATGACGACTCCAGCCGGTCCAAACACTGCAGAACTGGTTCTGAAGATCCAAACCTGCACCTGAGGAGATCCTGAATCTTCTCATCAGTTCTGCGAGGAACCGCCACGCTAGAGAACCCTCAACAGAACCAGGACTCAAAAGTCCAGAACCAGAACCAAGGTCCACATTTACTGACTTCCAACCTCAGCATGTTCATGAAGACACAAACATCCCCCACTCAGCTTCACAGACACGTTTCATGTTCCATTTGGACCTTCAGAACCGGGCCTGAGCCTCTGGTGACTCCGGCCTGACCTGACCGGCTGATAGAAGACGCACAACCCCAGCCCGTCAGCGGCGCCGTCTATCTGCCCGCTCCAAAAGGTCAGAGACCAATCAGCTGCCAGATCCACACATGAATGAACCGCCTCTGCTTATCCAATCAGAGCGCAGACATCTGACCTCCACACACGGGAAGCCGCCACTCACTCACACTTTCCCACGTGTGTGTTTGTTTGTGTTATCAAATGTCAACAAGAACACAACGTCCTCCACAACAGCAGCTGAACACCGGTCACAAACTGGAGGACACGTGCGTGGCTCATGCTAAGCCACGCCCACTGCAGGCCGGTCTTCATGAACTTTACGACGTTCAGACAAATGTAAGCCGCTCTCTGATTGGTTCCTGCCGAGCACCTGTCATCACTTCCTCCATGTTTAAATTCTGAAATCTTTCTTACATTTATGGTTCATAACTGCTCATTTCTGTAGCATTCCTTCAAAGAGTCTCCAGCTCTGTTGCAGTACTCTCCAGCTGCCTGTAGGGGGAAGCACTACCAGAACCGAGTAGAACCCGGGCCTGGCTTCTACTCTGAACTTCCTTCTCCTGCTTCACGGCAGCTCCAGTCTCAGTGGGTCCATCAGCAGATCTGAGCGTTACCTTGGTGACAGACGGAGGGACACTTGTGGTTCCGACATCCCAGAGTTCGCCCGCAGCTCTGGTCACAGGGGGGGCAGTTACCGGGGCAACACTGGAACAGAGAGCATGATGGGAAAATGTTAAACTGCATAAAAGCGATAACGACAGCAGATGAAGCCCCGCCCTCCCAGACGACCTTTAGCTATCAGATGGAGCGGCATCAGTGACATTTGGAGCTGCCGCCTCCAGAACACCTGAGAACACACCTGAGTTTACAGTTTTCACAGCAGACCGACCCTCTGATGTCTGCAGTCCATCAGAGATCTTCTGTCTCACCGTATGCAGATGACGACCTGCTTTATCTGTCCTGACATTACAGATGATCAATGGAAACGGCCTATCGGTCCACCAGAGGACGACAATATTTACAACATTCAGTTTGAAATGTTTAGCTGGTGGACGACGTCAGGACATGGAGACATTAGACTGTTGTGGACACGAGGACGTCATAACATGACTCATCCATCGTTGAGGTCTCCTCGTCTAGCAGCCACGACTGTTTGGTTCCAGAAGGAAACATTCATCCTGAAGACATGTTCCCTCTAACACATCCAGGTGTTCCTCAGACTCCGCCCCTCAGACTCCACCCCTCACTCCCAGTAAAGGTAGGTAGAGGTCCTGACCTTCCTCCTGCACTGGTGTCTCTGGCAGTTCCTGGTCTTTGGACACTTGGAGTCGCACAGGTACTCCTTATGACAGGCCGTCTTCTTCCTGTGTTTGCCACACCTGCACTCCTTCTCCACCTCCTGCAGTCACAGCAGAGCGTCACCGTGTCTGCGCGCGCACGTGGAACGCACCTGTGTGTCTGTCACCTGTCGGCAGGTCTCGCAGCTGCCGCGGTGACACCTCATGGAGCAGGTGTGCTTCTGGCAGGACAGCGGGCGGTCGCACGTGTCTCCACAGGGGGGCACCTCCTCCGTGCATGGCAGAGACGACCCTGCAACCACAGACGGTCAGGAGGAGCAGTGCGCGGAGAAGAGCGCGGAGCAGAGCATAGCGCGGAGCAGAGCGCGGAGCAGAACGCGGAGCGGAGCAGAACGCGGAGCGGAGCAGCGCGCGCGGAGCAGAGCAGAGCAGTGCGCGGAGCAGTGCGCGGAGCGGAGCAGTGCGCGGAGCAGAGCAGTGCGCGGAGCAGAGCGCGCGGAGCAGAGCGCGGAGCAGAACACAGCACGGAGCAGAACACAGCGCGGAGCAGAACACAGCGCGGAGCAGAGCGCGGAGCAGAGCAGAGCAGAGCAGAGCAGTGCGCAGAGCAGAGCAGTGCGCAGAGCAGAGCATAGCGCGGAGCAGAGCAGTGCGCGGAGCAGAGCAGTGCGCGGAGCAGAGCAGTGCGCAGAGCAGAGCAGTGCGCAGAGCAGAACGCGCGGAGCAGAACGCGCGGAGCAGAACGCGGCGCGGAGCAGTGCGCGGAGCAGAGCGCGGAGCAGAGCATAGCGCGGAGCAGAGCATAGCGCGGAGCAGAGCAGTGCGCGGAGCAGAGCATAGCGCGGAGCAGAGCAGTGCGCGGAGCAGAGCATAGCGCGGAGCAGAGCAGTGCGCGGAGCAGAACACAGCGCGGAGCAGAGCGCGGAGCAGAACGCGGAGCACAGCGCGGAGCACAGCGCGGAGCAGAGCAGTGCGCGGAGCAGAGCAGTGCGCAGAGCAGAGCAGTGCCCGGAGCAGCGCGCAGAGCAGAACGCGCGGAGCAGAACGCGGCGCGGAGCAGTGCGCGGAGCAGAGCGCGGAGCAGAGCATAGCGCGGAGCAGAGCATAGCGCGGAGCAGAGCAGCAGTGCGCGGAGCAGAGCATAGCGCGGAGCAGAGCAGTGCGCGGAGCAGAGCATAGCGCGGAGCAGAGCAGTGCGCGGAGCAGAACACAGCGCGGAGCAGAGCGCGGAGCAGAACGCGGAGCACAGCGCGGAGCACAGCGCGGAGCAGAGCGCGCGGAGCAGAGCATAGCAGAGCATAGCGCGGAGCAGAGCAGAGCGCGGAGCAGAGCAGAGCGCGGAGCAGAGCGCGGAGCAGAGCAGAGCGCGCGGAGCAGAGCAGAGCGCGGAGCAGAGCGCGGGGAGCAGAGCAGAGCGCGCGGAGCAGAGCAGAGCGCGGAGCAGAGCAGAGCGCGGAGCAGAGCGCGGAGCAGAGCAGAGCGCGCGGAGCAGAGCAGAGCGCGCGGAGCAGAGCAGAGCGCGGAGCAGAGCAGAGCGCAGAGCAGCGCATAGCGCAGAGCAGAGCGCGGAGCACAACGCGGAGCAGAACGCGGAGCAGAGCAGAGCGCGCGGAGCAGAGCGCGGAGCAGCGCAGAGCGCGGAGCAGCGCAGAGCGCAGAGCAGCGCAGAGCGCAGAGCAGCGCAGAGCGCAGCGCAGAGCGCAGCGCAGAGCGCGGAGCAGAGCGCGGAGCAGCGCGCGGAGCAGAGCGCGGAGCAGCGCACGAGTGTGTCTTCTCACTGGTTTTGCCGCAGGGACAGGATCTGCTGAGCGAGCGGGGGCAGGGGGGGCACGCTCCATCATGACACACCTGTTCACAGGTGTGATTCCTGCAGGAGAGCGGGGCGCCGCACACCTGAGGGAGAGACACAAACACAGGTGCTGCAGGTCAACAGAGGACGCTCAGAAAGCAGACATGCAGAACCACTGATGGACAGTGGGCGGAGCCAAAACAAAACATCGCAAACTCAAAAATGTGATGATGTTTGAAGGAACAGAGGTAAACGTTCCATCAACAGCAGAGCTAAAGCTCCAGGGTTGACTCTTCAGACGTGTACTTTAAATATGCTGTTCCAACAAAAAACAGATTTAAAGTCATTTACAACATTTGATGTTAGTAAAGTGTTTAATAATGTAAACAGATTCTAACGCAAGAGTCATCAACCTTTATGAACCTGAGAGTTACTTCAGGGCCTCCATTTTTAAATAACAGACTTTGTTTAGTTATAGTGAGTTCTACATTATTAATAATGATAGTATTAATATGACAGATTTCTCACCATCATTATCAACAATGACAAAAACATAAGAAACAAATATTATTATTCAGAACTTTATTAATCTCAGTAACTTACATTTTTAGATGATCATCACATTTCATGGGAAAATGTCCCATTTTCACAATTTTGGATCATGTTTATCAATTATAAATTAATCACATCTTGTCACATTTTGAACTAATGACCAAATCTGCAGCATTTTTAACTAAATGAATGATCTTTGAACTGGAGGAGGTCAGAGGTCACCTAAACTTATCTAAAGTTCATGTATCAACATATTTTTAAGACCTTTTAATTTTACTCAAATGCAAGTATAATTAAAAAAATAGCAACAGAATTGAATTTTAGATGCAGCTCACAGGTGTGTTCATTTCAGAAGAGACCTGAGGGGACCTTGTGGGGGCCTCGAGGGCGACCTGGTGCCTGCGGGCCCCACGCTGGTGGCCCCTGATCTGACTTTAAGTGTTTATGTTCATAATGTAAACCAAGAATAAAACATTTGAACTAATATTCAACATTTTACAGTATTAAAGTATTTACATATGAAACATTAACTTACTGATATTAACAGAAAAAAAGTTAATATTTAACATTTGACGGTTTTTACTAATAGTTGAGCTGCAGTTTCTAACAGGAAAACTTACCTGAGCGCTAATGTGAAAAAAATTTACGTTAGAAAACTGAGAAAGTATTTAACACAAATCTATAGATTCTAAAACAGAAAAAAAGGATCTTTGTGTTAAACTACGGAAGTGAAGTTTTTACCTGTTTAACACAAACCTGCGTATTGTAACTCAGAATAAAGTATTCTGCACTGATATGAAACATTTTACAGTAATAAAGTGTTTATGCATTTAATATAAACACAGATTCTGATGTATTTGTGCTGACATCGCTGTGAAGCTGCTGCTCTAGATTAAAAAGTTTAAAGTGTTTATGTTGTCATATGTGCTGAAACTTGGTTAGTAATGCGACACGGTTTCCATGGAAACCAGAGTCCGGACTCACCTGCTGGCAGGTCCAGCGGGGGCCGGCGCAGGGCCGCTCCGCCTTCTGGCGGCCGCACACGCAGCTCTGCAGGCTCACTCTGGGACAGGGGGCGCACTCTGACACACACGGACGCACGTGAACGACCAACCAGGGAGCTGCGGGCTGTGAGGTGGGCGGGGCTTACCTGAGTGGCAGGGCTCCGAACAGGTGTGCTGCTGACAGGCCAGCAGCCTCCCGCACCTCTGCTGGCAGCACCAGGCCTGCAGACGCACACACAGGTGCTCACGCGGACGAACATTAGCCCCGCCCCCAGCCTGGACCCTCAGAACTCACCTTGTTGCTGCAGCGGCGGGGGAGGGGCCTCGCTTTGCCGCACAGGCAGGAGACGGACACCATCTTGGGGCAGGGCGGGCAGGGACCTGAGGGCGACACGGACATGACGCTGTTCTGCCGACGTGCTGCGCAGGTGTTTGTGGGCGTGTCCGGTTACCGGGGTGACACAGCAGCAGACAGGTGTGGCCGCAGCTGGGCTTCAGCTGCCGCTGGCAGACGGCGCCGCAGGAGTGAGGAACCAGCCAGGGGTCGGCCGGCGGGTCCTGCAGCTTCCCGCAGTAACAGGTGTACCTGAAGGCAGCAGAAAGTGAGGTTCATGATCCCACGGCGCCCCCCTCTGGAGGACGGCAGCACCGCGCCGAGAGCACTGAGCTCACCTGCTGGGCGTGGAGCTCGGAGGATACTCCGTCCGGCACTTTGGACTGAGGAGAGACCAGAATCAGACATGGACACGGTCCAGAACCTTCCCAGAAACCAGAACGTTCTCCTCTGAAGAACCCAGAACCCTCCAGCTGGACGTCCTGCAGAACTCTTCATGGTTCTGCAGGACGTCTCCATCAAGGTTTCCAGCTACATTCAAAAAGAACCCGACCCGGAACGAGGGGGCGGGGCCTCACCACGGCCACGGGTGCTCCTTCTGACCGAAGTCCTCGTCGGTCACGGAGGACACGAGGAAGACCGAGTCCCGGGCCCACTTCTGGATGCAGGGCAGGTGGAAGAGGGAGAAGCAGCCGCTGCAGCTCCACACCTGCGGGGGGGGGGACAGGTGTGAGGAGGAGGAGCCCTGTGGGGGCGGAGCCGCTCGGGAGGGCCGACTCACCGCCTGCGTCCTCCTGACCGAGGCGATGCAGATCAGGCAGGTGACGGCTCCGGACTGGAACAGCTCGCTGACGTACTGACCGGTCCGGGTCAGCGCCGAGGCGTCTCCGCCTGAACGCAGGGCGGATGGGTCAGTTCACACACGCGCGCAGACCCTGTGGCGCCGGCGCCGCCTCACCTGTCTGGTGGGTGTACGTGGTGAAGGTGGACGCCAGGATCCTCCCTCTCTGCCCCTCCTTCTGGCTCCCGTCCTCGCTCTCATCTTCATCCGAGGAGGAGGAGGAGGAGGAGCCGACCTGGCTCTCCACCAGTCTCCGGGCCGCCGCCTGGTTGGACCTCCGGATTTCCTCAAACTTGGACTGGACGGCGCCGGCTGTGGATCAGAGGATGTTACCGGCGCCGCTCGGGTCCAGTTGCTGCTTCCCCCGTCAGAACTCACCCTGAGGGAGGTCCGGACTCGGGTCCGCCTTCGGCCCTCTGCCTCCCCGCCCCACTCCTGGGACCGCCTTCTCCTTCTGCGGGGGGCGGGGCCTCTCTTCCTGAGAGTTCTGGCTGCGGCCACGCCCCCTGCCCTGCTGTCTCCAGGCGGGCTCCATGGCAACCGCCTCCACAGACTCACCTGAGGACCAGCAGACAGAAGACGACCAGGGAGTTACGATGCAGAACCGACCCGGTCCAGAATGAGCTCACACCTGAGCGTGAGCAGTGCGCACGTGAGGCTCTGAATGACCGCAGGTGGAGAGCGTGTCTCAGGTTAAAACACTGACGGTCACGTGACAACACCTGTGCAGACTCGGACTCCTCTATGAAACCACTACTGTGTTTAGCTCACGCTGCTAGCAGCCGGCTAGCCGCTGTAAGCTAACAAACACAAACTCGGGAGGAAAAAGGCGCCGAAACGAACGTCACTTCCGGCGAGCGGCGCTTCTAGACATAAACGGATCACTTTTGGGTTGAAACGTTCCGGTTCCGACTCGAGTAAAAGTTAATCTTTCAGTAGTTTGAAGTGAACCCACCTCAGCAGAGAACCACCGCGTTTCCTCCTAGATGACATGCGCGAGGCATTCACATGCAGTCTGGTACTTGTAGTTCTTTACTCCCCATTCCCGTCTATAACGTCCCTAAACAACTACATTTCCCACAATGCTGCGGAACTTTTCCAGACTGAAGAAACCGACGGTCAGGAGTGACGTGTCAGCAGCAGACGGACCGGGCTCGGTACCGAACACTTTAAATAAAATATCATGTTCCTGAACTTAAAAAGGAAAATGTTTTATTTGGTTTGATTATAAAAAATGCACTGCATTGTAAAATAATTAACACAACAATAATACTTGTTAAATTCTTTATACATAAAAACAAGTTCTTAAAATCAACACCAAAATTGTGTGTATTTCGTAGGGAACTACTTTTATTTTTCTCATGCTTTAAATATGTCAAAACCAAAACTGCTGTGAAAATGTACAATGAAGCAGAAAATATTGGACTTCTAAAAAGTCTCTAGCTTCTTTTTGTCTTAAAACTGTTTTCTTTGTATTTTATATTTTATATATATATATATATATATATATATTTATAATTTCCTCTCCGTTTTTTTTTTCCTGCTCGCATCTCTCTTGCGTCTGTTGTTTGAACCTTTATGTTATTGTATTGTCCTTGAAATTGTTAATAAAGATTTAAAAAAAAAAAAAAAACTTTAAATAAAATATATATAAATGAAAGTAAAGACCAGCCGGAGTTAGCATTAGCTCACCTGAGCAGACAGGTAGATAAATAGGTGAAGAAGTGAGCGATGATGACGGTGGTGAAGATCAGACTTTCAGAATAAAGAGACTTCACTTCAACATAACAGGGTTTTCTCCTCACACACCATCCATAAAAAGCTTTGACCACCTTCTACCAGATCAGCTCTTCATCATGGATGAGATCATGTTAAGATCTACTTCAACATGTAATCTACTGTTTCTCTGAAGAAGACAACAATGGCAACAATGTTCTCTTAAAGAGACATTTAGATTTCATAAAGTCTCAGCTCACTTTAGAGACGACACTGATTTGTGTTTTATTTATCATGACGCACATGGATAACATAAATAATAACTAGAAAAGTGCGTTACCTCCGATAATGCATGTGTGAATGCATTTTGCGGAATGTGATTGCTGAAAATGCTGAAGATTTTTGCTTAAAATCAGCACAAAAAACCTAAAAAGTTGCCAAAATAGCCAAAAAAGCTAACACATTGCTAATATGTTAGCTTAACCCTGAATTAGCACCAAAAAACCTAAAAAGTTGCCAAAAATGCTAACACGTTGCTAATATTTTAGCTTACCTCCAAATTAGCCCAAAAAAACCTCAAAAGATGCCAACTTAGCCAAAAAAGCTAACACGTTGCTAATATGTTAGCTTGACTGCAAATTAGCCCAAAAAAACCTGAAAAGTTGCCAAAATAGCCAAAAAAGCTAACACGTTGCTAATATACTAGCTTAACCCTGAATTAGCACCAAAAAACCTAAAAAGTTGCCAAAAATGCTAACACGTTGCTAATATGTTAGCTTACCTCCAAATTAGCCCAAAAAAACCTCAAAAGTTGCCAAATTAGCCGAAAAAGCATAAGTGCAGAAAGTTTTATAACGATTTGAAAAATGTTCCCATTGACTCAACATAGGGCTAAAAATTAGCATAAATTGCGCAAAACCGTAAAATTTGCGAAAACCAAAAATACAAGCAGTAATGTCCTTAACGAGCTGAACGTTTTGATACCAAGATTGCTGAAATTGCATAAAGTGTGCTTGAGTTTTTACGTGTCAAAAAACGTATGGAAGAAAACGTAAATAGATGAAAAACAATTGTGTGAATGCATTGAATGTTTTCACACAATAACCTTTTATAACTTTTGACAAAGTATCCTTTCAAAATAAAAGACTCCCTGTGTCACGCAGCAAATATAGGTTAATATGAGTAAAAAAAAACATCTATTTTTCAGTTTGAAGGACATCTCTGACAGAAATGTATAAATCTAGCAAAACCAAAATTAAAGCAGAGATAATTCAATGATCCTTGCTGTATTTTTTAACCTTAAATTCTTCAATTTGTTTAAAAAAAAAAACTAGAAACTTCGCTTAACCCTTGAATATACATGTTGGTTGTGTTTACTGACCTCAGATTGATTTTTTTCTTTTATTTTGTAGTACACAACAACAAACAAATCAGCTCCAATTAAATTCTGTTTATTATATCCATTTATTGGAAAAACTTTGTGAAACGTACGGATTCTGACAAAGAAAATCCTGCACAGATTCTCCCTCACCTTAACAAACCTAACCAGGTTTGTTGAAGACAAACACTCACCTTGTACTTTCTGTTATTCTCCCAAACTAAAGTTTTTTCCTTTTTCAGCAGTAATATAGTTTATATAATAAATATGATCATTCTTTTGACAGAACTTCATCTTCACAGGTCTAAATTCACTCACAGAAAACATTTTTTTCCTCTTTTGACTGTGATTAAAACCCTCCAGTATGTCATGTTTCTGCTCTTGTACCTTTATTGTTTCTTCTTTATGCCATATTTGATATTCTGCAAATAAAGTTTTAAAAAAATCGTGTCACAAAAATCCTCCTTTCTGATTTGTTGAAGTGATTTATCGTTAACAAGATCATTTGTACGACAGAAGCTCTCACGTTTCTTATAAAATGTCTTTATTTCTACCAAATATCTGGTTACAAGCAAAGTTACAGCATAGTTAGCATGAACCGCTATGGTTCTGATTTAATGTTTATCCTTTTCTTTTGTTGTTTTCCTGACAAACACTAGATGGCACTGTAGCTTCCTCGCTGCAGCTGGAGCTGACGCAGCCAAGCTAGCATGCTAAACCTGAGTTTGTGAAGGCTTTAACTCCGGAGCTCCAGCGTTTTTAGATGTTAAGACGATGATTCCAGCAGATTGTAAAGAATGAATGTTAAACGTGTTGCATCGTTCTGGGTCGACTGGACGCAGAACCATAAAAACAGTCTGTAGAGCGTTTGAACGCAGCGTCGATCAGCAGATACCAAATCCTCAGCTCAGTGAAACTACAGACGCAGGACTGACAGCTAAAAGCTTCAGAGTTTTACAGCTGGACCGTGAGACCAGCGTCTACATGCTGACTCCAGGAGGCCTCCTATGATCCAGAGGAACCTTCTTCCATGACAGCCGGCTGTCGGTTCTGTCTCGGAGATCTACTGGAGACGCCGTGCCGTAAACCGGATCCCTCAGGACTTCCCGCCGTTCGGCAACTCCGTCCTCCGCTCCGGCTCCTCCTCGCCTTCCACCTATTTCTTCTCCTCCTCTTTAGCAGTCTCGGGGGTGGGAGGGGGCGGGGCGTCCCCGGGTTGGTCGGACCGTGGAGGCGGAGCCAGCTTCCTCTCCAGCCGCGTGACCCGGTGTTTGATCTTGCTGTGCGTGGCCTCGTTCTCGGCCAGCAGCCGGGCGTACCGGGTCTGCAGGACGTCCAGCGTGCTGGTCATGCGGTCCACCTTCTCCTCGATCTCTTTGGGGTCCGGACCCTGAGCCGCCAGCTGCGGGACACAACAGTTTACGGCTGCAGGTCGACGGCTTGAATGTCTGCGTGCAAAGGTGTTCCGGTACCTCCAGGTCCAGCAGCCCGTCCTTCATCAGAATCTGCTTCCCCTTCTCCTCCAGCAGAGCTTTGGCGTCGGGATACTCCGTCAGCGCCTCCATCAGGTCATCCTTGGAAAGACAGAAGAGGTCGGAGTACCCGATGCTTCTGATGTTGGCTGTCCTCCTGTTTCCTGCCTTACTGCCTGTCGGGGAGACGACACGGGGTTATATGTTCTGGTACCACGAGGTTTGTGGGTCACCCCCCGAAACCTTTAACATCAGTCAAGTCCTTAGCAACAGTTGCTAGCGTGGTTAGCTCCTGTCGTTTCACAGAAGATATTACTTATTAAACAAATGTTTAATAAACTTGTTGGACACAAAACCCTATTTTTGGCACACATGGGACCCCGTACAGCAGAGGTGTCAAACTCAATCGCATGAGGGGCCAAAATCCAAAACACACCTTAGGTCGCGGGCCGAACAGGACAAACATTTACTAAACACCCTAAAACTAAATTTAAAAAAATTTGAAACCCTAACTTTTAAACATAATTATGAACTAGAAATATAGTATTACCTGCAATAATTCTAGTGTGAATGCTGTAAACTGAATTTGGCCTCTCAAAATGCCAATGCTGACAGCTGAAGATGCTGAAATTCATAGCTTAGGACGCTGAAGCTGATAGTTGAAAATGTTGAAGTTGATGGCTGAAAACGATGAAGCTAATAGCTGAAAACGCTGAAGCTAATAGCTGAAAACGCTGAAGCTAATAGCTGAAAACGATGAAGCTAATAGCTGAAAACGCTGAAGCTAATAGCTGAAAACGCTGAAGCTAATAGCTGAAAATGCTGAAGCCAATAGCTGAAAACGCTGAAGCTAATAGTTGAAAACGCTGAAGCTAATAGCTGAAAACGCTGAAGCTACTAGCTGAAAACGCTGAAGCTAATAGCTGAAAACGCTGAAGCTGATAGCTGAAAACGCTGAAGCTAATAGCTGAAAACGCTGAAGCTAATAGCTGAAAACGCTGAAGCTAATAGCTGAAAACGCTGAAGCTGACAGCTAGCTAAATTATTAGCTAAATGCCAAATTAGCCTAAAAAAACTAAAAAAAAAAAAAAAAAATTAAGTTAACCAAAACAGCTAGCATTTAAATGAAATGTGAGCTAAACTTTAAAATACCCTAAAAAAAATGAAAAAAGACTAGATTAGCCAAAACAGCTACTATATAAATATTAGCCTTACTCCAAACTAGCCTAAAAAACTTTTTAAAAACCTAAATTAGCCAAAACAGCTAGCATGTGGCTAAAATATTGGCTAAATTCCAAAATAGCGGGAAAAAAATCCTAGTAAATGAAAAAATACTACAAAAAGCTAGCAAAAGCAAATTTAAAAAAATGTAAAACTAACATTTTTAACATAATTATGAATAATAAAAAGGCAGGAATATTATTCCAGAATAAATCAACTTAAACATGAATAACTTTCAATATTTTACTCTTCATAAAAATATATTTTGTTAAATTATACAAGTTAGAAATAGAGCAAGATAACATCGGGCCTTTAATAACAATGATCTGGAGGGCCGGATGGAATTACCAGGAGGGCCGGATCCGGCCCCCGGGCCTTGACTTTGACACATGTGCCGTACAGCCTAACCTCAACCAGGTAAACTGAGTTTAAGACCCCTGCTGTAGGATCTCATGAAGTCATGGGACAAAGACCCACCTTTGATGGCCAGGATGCTGATCTCACCGAAGTAGCTTCCATCACTGAGAACTACAAACTGCGTGATGCCGTCGTCCGCCACGACCGCCAGCTTCCCCTCCTTGATGATGTACATCTCTCTGCCGATGTCTCCCTTTTTGCAGATGTAGTCTCCTGGACTGTAGACCTGCGGCTGCAGCTTCAGCACCAGCTCCACCAGCAGGCCGGCCTCACAGTCGGCAAAGATCCGGACCTGCAGAACCACACGGGAGTCAGGATCCGGTTCTGATCTTCTCACCGGGCGAGGAGCTCTGAAACTTGGCTGCGGACCTTCTTCAGGGTGTCCAGGTGAACGTTGATGGCGATCTCCGCTCTCAGCTTGTCGGGCAGGTACTTCAGAACTTCTCGCTCATCCACCGCTTTCTTGTTGGTCCACAGGAAGTCGAACCACTTGATCACTCGCTTCTCCAAGTCCTTTGTCACCTGTAGGGAGGCGGTTCAGACAAGCCAGCATCCGGTTGGTATCGGTTCACCGAGCGGACAGACGAGAACGTTTCTGACTGAAGGACCTCCGCTGACCTTCCTGAAGCTCATGTACTGTTTGATGGCGTCGATGCGAGCCTGGAAGTCGGCTCTGGCCGCGTTCATGTTGGTGATCATCGAGCCGACGTTACCGACGATGGTGGCAAAAATCAGCACACCCACCTGGACAGAACAAGCAGAGCTTTACCTGCACCGCTCTGGACAAACGGTTGAGTGAAGCGTTTCAAATGCGGATGAAGAGTCAAATGATCAACAAGAAGTTCAATCAATCAATCACTTCAGACCTACAGGAGGTCATGACAACAGACAGAAACAGCTTCAACATCCACACCTCAGAGGAATGAGAAACAAGCCACACCCACCAGGAAGTCAGTCACGACAAAGAAGTACTCAGAGTTCTCCACAGGGGGCGGGGTTTCTCCGATGGTGGTGAGCGTCAGCGTGGACCAGTACATGCTGTAGGCGTACTTCCTGACCAGGCGACCAAACTCCGGGTTTGAAGGATCCGGATACACGAACCTGTCAGCTCCGAAACCTGCGGGCAAGAACCAGAAGGGGTTCTGAGCCGGATTCAAGGTTCTAAAGAGGTCGGTCTGAGGTCGAGCGGGTCACGAACCAATGGCCTTAGAGAAGGAGTAGTAGAGACACGCGTTCCAGTGGATGATGATCAGGATGTACATGACGAGGTTGGAGATCCGAAGAGCGTTGGGGTAGTTGGTTCTGGTCTCTGTGCGCTGGAAGAACTCCATCATCCTGAAACAGACACAGATGAGCCGGACTCGGGCTTTTGGTCTGACCGGTTCTCCGCCGTCCTCCAACCGCTGAGGAACTAGAAGAGCGTGCTCATGGTGTGACCTCGGTGCAGCAGGCACACCTGTTGAAGCGCAGGAGCTTGTTGAGCCGGATCTCCGGGTAGGTGACCCCCAGGATCAGGTAGAATATGTCGGTCGGGATCATGGAGACCAGGTCCATCTTGAACTGGAAGCTGACCATGTACCGCTCTCGCAGCTTCTTCTCGTCCTTCACGAGCAGGCCCTGCTCCAGGTAACCTGCAAAGACATTGGACCGGTTCAGGTCGGGCTGGACCGGTGGAGCTGTGGGGTGTGCTGCTGTGACTACAGACCGGTTCTGGTTCTGAAGACCATGTCCAGCAGATAAATGATGTCAGAGACAAAGTCCAGGATGAACCAGAAGAGCAGATAGTCGGTTTGAAGTTCTTCAAAACACGCCCTGAAAACGAACAGAACACAGTTCACCAGAGACTGCCCCCTGCTGGTTGGTTGTTCTGGTTCTGTTGACCCATTAGCTTCCACAAGAGGAACGTCTCAGTTTCCCGCCAGCTGTCCTAAAACCTCTTTGTCCTGTGATGATGTCACAGTTAGAGGAGCATCTCAGAACCGAGACGGCGGTTCCTCTGATGCATCAGAACACACGGCGGTTCTGGTGTCACCTGGCTATGATGAGGGTCCAGTTGTACATGACGGGGATGGTGATGATGAAGAGCCAGTGGTAGTAGGTGTTTCCCGCCGGATCAAAGACGGTGATTTCTTTGGCTCTGGACAAACAGGATCGTGGATCTCATTGATCTGATCACAACGATCCATGAAAACCTCATTTCTGAGTCACCGACTTACTTCTCCTCTTTGGCCTTCTTCTCTTTCTCCTCCTTCTCTTTGGCCTTCTGTTTCTCCTTCTCTTTCTCCTCTTTCTCCTTCTGCTTTTTCTCCTTCCTCTCCTTCTTCTCCTGTTTCTCCTTCCTGAGGAAGACAGAGTTTCCATCAGAACCTGCTTCCTGTTGGAGTCCATCATCTGGAGGAGGAACTCACTCCTTCTTCTCCTTCTTTTCTTTCTTCTCCCTTTTCTTCCTCTTCTTTTCCTCCCTGCAAGACAACATTCAAACAGATGAAGATGAAACGTTCTGTTCTGGATGAGATGTTCTGACTCTGGTGAAGTTCTGCTGTAATCAGAGGTTTGGTTCTTTCTGAAGGATGGTGTCGGTCTCACTCGTCTTCCTCGTTGTTGTTGCTGTTGTTGACGTTGAACAGAGATCCAGGTCCTGCTCTCCTGCTGACTCTGAAACAAGCAAGGAGAGAAAACTGAGGACAAAACCATCCAGCTCTACATGGAACGTTCCATACAGGACCTTCAGTAGTTCCAGATCAACAGAAAATTCCAGCAAACTTCAGTTCTTTCAGATAGACTCAGGAACTCAGAGGTCTACAGTCCACACTCTAATGCTGACTGGACATGAGCTTCAGAAAGCATGAACTCAGCTTCAGACAGTGGACATGAGGTGGACCTCATGCCGAGCTACCATCACTGACAGGACGTGGAACATCTGATGGAGTTTCCTGTTCAGAATGTTCTGTTCTTCAGGGTGAACCCACCTCACTCCCTCCCCAGGGTCCTCCAGATCCTCCTCCATGTCCTGGAGAACAATGGTGGGAGGCGTCAGCTCCCTGACAAATGGGGGGTCCAGTGGAGCCACTTTAGCCATGGGGACACCGTTCTTCCAGCTGTCTGTGGTCACAAAGATAGAACATCATTTTCTTATGAAAACTGCTTAGAACAAACCAGCCTGAAGATCAACAGAGGTCTGAAGACCAACAAAGGTCTGAAGATCAACAGAAGTCTGAAGACCAACAGAGGTCTGAAGACCAACAAAGGTCTGAAGACCAACAGAAGTCTGAAGACCAACAAAGGTCTGAAGACCAACAAAGGTCTAGACATCTAGAGACCAACAAGATGTCTAGAGACCATCAGACTTCTAGACACCAACAAGATGTCCAGAGACCAATAGATATCTAGATGCCAGTAGATGTCTAGAGACAAATAGATGTCAGGAGACCAACAAGATTTCTAGAGACTAATAGAGATCCGAAGACCAACAAAGATCTGGAGATCAATAGATGTCTAGTAACTGACAGAGGTCTACAGACCATCAGACATCTAGAGACTGAAAAGACGTCTGGAGACCAACATTGATCTGGTGACTGACAGAAGTCTGGAGACCAACAGAGCTTGTAAGGTAGGACTTCTTCTGAGGTAATACAAGTGATGATGAAGAAGTATCAGATCTCTGGTCGTTTCAGATGAACGTTTGTCTCATAGACATCATTTTTGTTCAAGTAGAAATAGTTTTTTCACACAATGATATAATTGTGTTCAATTACTTTTATCTCTTAGAGTCGGGTCAACACACATAAACAGTTTCAGACATTTGTTTGTTCTCACTGCAGAAACAGACGTTAACAGAATGATGAAGCTGAATGTTCAGAACTCATGAATCATCATTTATTCAGGTTTGTAGATTCAACATAACTCTAAACTTCACAAAACATGAAGGGAAAAACAAAAATACTTTGGAGAAAACATGTTTCTCTGTTAATGTTGAATATTCAACATGGTTGAACTCATACTTTAGAATTTAAGTTTTAAATATAATTTCTTGTAAGTCAGAAACAGCCGTTTAATCACGATTGAAGATGTTAAACTGATGAGTGAAGATGACTGAATGTCATCAGAGATTATGTTTCTAAGATTAAATGAAAGACAGAATACAGATATCAACATTCTGATCCTGGTTTGTTGTGTAGATGTTGTGGTTGTGTATGAAGCCTGTTGTGTAGTTGTGTTTGTCATTAAAGCTATAAAATGAATAAATGTGCTGAAGCTTCATGCAGACATGGTGTGTATTAAACTCGATTATCTCCTTACCTGTCAGCTGATAATCCGTCACCTTGGTCGATGCGGCCTAGATCCACCCGCAGCCCCCCAAACTCCTCACCCTGAGACCCCAGGAGAGACCCCCCATAAACACACCGACGAGGCCGCGAGTCCTGAGGGGGAAGAGGAGCAGACGGAGGACGGGAGCGGGGAGTCCGGAGGTCTCCTGCAGAAGAGTCTCCTCTGTCACCCTGACGGGGATAAAGGGATTAGAGGAGGATGAAGGTGGCCACCTCACAGGAGCCACGCTCTCCTGTAGGGGGCCCCAGGAGCCAGCAGAAGGAGTCCACAGGAGCCAGCAGAACGAGTCCACGGGAGCCAGAAGGAGTCCACAGGAGCCAGAAGGAGTCCACAGGGGCCAGAAGGAGGAGTCCACAGGAGCCAGAAGGAGTCCACAAGAGCCAGAAGGAGGCCCCAGGAGCCAGCAGAAGGAGTCCACAGGAGCCAGAAGGAGTCCACAGGGGCCAGAAGGAGTCCATAGGAGCCAGCAGAAGGAGTCCACAGGAGCCAGAAGGAGTCCACAGGGGCCAGAAGGAGGCCATAGGAGCCAGCAGAAGGAGTCCACAGGAGCCAGAAGGAGTTCACAGGAGCCAGAAGGAGGCCCCAGGAGCCAGCAGAAGGAGTCCACAGGAGCCAGAAGGAGTCCACAGGAGCCAGCAGAATGAGTCCACAGGAGCCAGAAGGAGTCCACAGGAGCCAGCAGAAGGAGTCCACAGGAGCCAGCAGAAGGAGTCCACAGGAGCCAGAAGGAGTCCATAGGAGCCAGCAGAAGGAGTCCACAGGAGCCAGAAGGAGTCCACAGGAGCCAGCAGAAGGAGTCCACAGGAGCCAGAAGGAGGAGTCCACAGGAGCCAGAAGGAGTCCATAGGAGCCAGCAGAAGGAGTCCACAGGAGCCAGCAGAAGGAGTCCACAGGAGCCAGAAGGAGGAGTCCACAGGGGCCTCGTCTGCTGGTTGATGTCCTGGATTTGGTCCAGATCATGATCTGGTCTGTTTTTGGCACTGAGCACCAGTTCAGTTCTCTGATACAGACGATGTTCTTCACGATGTGTATTAGCATGGTTGCTATAATCTAGTACATTTACATCTATGATCATTAATGGTCCATAATAAATGATAATACATTTAAGTTCTGTTTCTGATTGCATCATCTTCCCTCAAACATCTCAGGTGGTTCGAAATCAGATGTTATGCTAACACAAGTGCTAACGCTAACACTTAATTTGTTAGCATTAGCAAAATATATGCTAACATGCTGAGCAGAGACATTCTTGTTGAGGAAGTCATCATCTGCTGCTGGAAGATCTGGATCTGCAATGTGATTGGTTCTGAGGTGGGAGGGGATCCTCAGTGATCCTCAGTGATCCTGCACTGACACAGAGCCCTGAGGAACACCACACTTCAGAGCATTTTGGATTTCAGGTTGAGACTTCCTGTGTGTTCATCTTCTGATCCTCACTGCTGTGTCCACGCTGGTTTGAGTTTTCATGGTGACACAACTGCAGGTTGATGTTTACCAAGAACCTGACAGGTTCAAACATCCAGAGAGGAGGAGGAGAACCTGAGAGGAGGATTAGATCAGCTCTGATCCTGCTGAGTCAGCAGAGTGACAGTAAGAACACGCCGCAGCCGCACAGCTTTGATTGGCTTACCAGGACTTACAGGTGTATGGATGAGTGTGGAGGAGGGGGTGGGGTGGGGGGAATGAAATCACTTCCTGTTTCCAGGTTTCACTTCCATCAACAAACAAACCTTTCAGAGTAAAAGCATCCAGCTCTTCTGATGCTGCAGGAGCTGGAGTCTGACTTCCTGTCCTGATCGCATCAAGGACGCCATGACGGCGTGCAGAGAGCACGCCCAGAGCGCCAAGGTTCTTCACAAATATGTCCCACGTGGTTCTCCATATTTGTACCATTATGTGTGTACCCCCCCCCCACCACCACCGTCTTCACACTGGGTTTCAGTTCAAAAGCTTCATGAAAAGCTTTCATTTTCAGAATAAAAGCTCCTTTTTCTTCAGACGTTTGTGTTTCAGTTTGAGGATCTGCTGACGTCTCGGCGTCCTCTCAGGACACGTGGGTCCAGGCTGGAGACGGGATGAAACTCTCCAAAATCCTCTCAGATTAAAGCTAACTTCTGGTGGGTTTTTCTCTATTTTTCTATTCCTTCCTTCCTTAAAAAAAAAAAATCTGGTGTTTTCTTCACTTCCATCCTTGTCTTTCTACAACTTTATTTAAAATCTGATATTAAACAAACAAGTTTGAAGGTTTTAGGAACTGAGACGGACTTCTAAAACTTTATTAAACACATTCAAAGATGACAGAGACAACAAACCAAGTCCAAAAAAAAACCATCCACCAAAGGAAAACCAGATCAGAGATGATCTGAAAACCTGTGGAACCAGAAGCAGCAGAGGAACAGAAATAGTACAGAGGAAGTTTATCTACACAAACCCCTGAACGTCAGAATGTTCTGCTGCAGAGGTTCTGGTTCCAGTTCACTCTGCTGCAGAACGAGTTAGAGCAATGGAACTGGATCAGAACCTAATAACCACATTCAATCCCATTTCTTTTTCTTTTCATGTCCAACAGCTGATGGAACAGATACGAGCCGAGAGCTTCTAGTGTTGGGCAGATGTTACTGTCCTGGCAGGAGTTTATTGAGTCAACAATCCCATTTCTAAAGAGCTCCATCCTCCAGAAAAGCTCCAGGAGGTCATGTTCCTGGAGCTTCATCCTCATGGTGTCACATCAGTGTTCAGGTCTTCTGAATCCTCTTTCTTCAGCATGTCCCAGAAATGATCATGAAGGTCTGATCCAAACACATCAGGCAGGTCAGCAGATCCGTCGATGGTTCCTGAGGGTATGACCTGAGAAGACAACAGGAGACATTTCACCCTGAGCTTCGACTGTCAGGCTCATGTGCACAGACAGGTGAGATCTCTGAGAGAAGAAGTCTCCTTCATCTCTGCAGTCCACATGATCTCAACAGAACCTTCATGTCTGATCTGGAGCAGCTGTACCTCACGGGTTCTGGATGGAGACGGCAGCAGATCCACGTTTAGACCGGAATGATCGGCGTTTCTGAGTTCTGCTGCATTCCTGCAGAGAAACGAGGCCCGGATGAAGAGTTGAGACGAAGAGCTGAGATGAAGAGTTAAGAAGAGTTCAGATGAAGAGTTCAGAGGAAGAGTTCAGATGAAGAGTTCAAAGGAAGAGTTCAGAGGAAGAGTTCAGAGGAAGAGTTCAGATGAAGAGTTCAGATGAAGAGTTCAGAGGAAGAGTTCAGATGAAGAGTTCAGAGGAAGAGTTCAGAGGAAGAGTTCAGATGAAGAGTTCAGAGGAAGAGTTCAGATGAAGAGTTCAGAGGAAGAGTTCAGAGGAAGAGTTCAGATGAAGAGTTCAGAGGAAGAGTTCAGAGGAAGAGTTCAGAGGAAGAGTTCAGAGGAAGAGTTCAGATGAAGAGTTGAGATGAAGAGTTCAGCTCCATCCTTCAATTTTAAAACTGTAAGGTTTAAAGCAGAAACAGAAGGGTTCTAAAGTTCTGGAGAACCTCGACGCTTCCAGAACCTGAAGACGTTTTGCTGAGCAGAGCAGCCGTGAGCCGTTTGTGGGCGGGGCTTACAGGTGAGCAGCTCTTCTGTCTGAAGCACAGCTGCAGTCTGCAGTGCAGGAAGACGTCTCCAGAACTCTCAGAGAAACCAAACATCTTGAAGGAGAAGACGCTGGAGTCCGATTGGCCGTTTCTCTCCACCTGCACCGTCTGGTCGGTGGGGCTGGCACATCTGGTCGGGAACAGAGAGACGCCGGTCGGTGATGCCTTCACGGTGGCGTGGACAGAACCTGCGCTCAGCAGAACCCTCACCCATCACGGATCAGCTCGTATCTCGAGGTCCCGTTGTCGGTGGCCCAGCAGGAGTCCATCACCATGACGACCGCGGTTTCCTCCAGACCGTTGGTGCGGAGCTCCACCCAGATCCTCTGGTCCAGCGGCAGCTCGGTGCTCGGCTGCACCGCCTGTGAGCGCTCGGCGTCGGTGAAGGCCTTCAGGGTCAGGCTGTAGTTCCAGGATCCAGACGTGGCGAGCTGGACCACCGTGCTGCAGAAGAAGAAGAACCGATTCAGGGATCAAAGCTGCTGAAGACGATCAGACAGAAGCTGGAGCTCCGCCTCCACCTGCCCCGGACGCTGAAGGCCACCGTCTGAACGCCCGGCCGGGGCTGAGCGCAGGAGAAGTCCACGTGGTTAGTGACGTCAGAGGAACCGTCCTGACCCCGGATGGTGTTCTTGTAGATCACGTGACTGCTGTTGGTCTGCAGGACAAACACCCGAGTTCAGAAACACCCGACCCCCCAGGACCATCGGTCAGACTCTGGTTCTTAACCCACCCAGACCTCCGCGCCGCAGCTGCTGCTGCTGTTGAAGCTGAAGGTCACCGTGTGGGTCTGCTCGTCCACGTGACCCCGGCAGGCGGGGTCGTTGAGGTGCAGCCGGGTGTAGTTGATGCCTTTGTCCTCCAGGAGACACCCGACCAAAGTGAGAGAGGCGGAGTTCTGCCGGCAGACCGCCGAACCACCTGGACGCCACAGCGGAGGTCAGAACAGCTCGCGGTGTTGTCATGTGGTTGTTGTCATGTTGTTGCTTGTTGTGTGTTGGAGTTTGTCTGGTAGTTGTTATTGTGGCTTTTTGTGATGTTGTTGTTTTGTTTTCATTGGAACCAAAGACAAACATCAAATCCCCGACCGTCAGAGTCCCGTCAGGCCGCCTCACCAAATCTGTTTTAGTAGTGTTGTGTTTGTGTGTCATTGTGTTGTTGTTGTGGTACCCAGAGTGTTCCTCCCCAGGTACTTGGAGGCAAACAGCGCTCGGCAGAGGCAGCGGGTTTGTCCGCCGGGCCTGGTCTCAGAGCAGAACTCGTTTGGACCGCACGTCCTGTCCTGACAGGGGGCCACGGGGGGCGCTGCAGAGGGTCAGAGAAACACCTTAGACCAGAACCATGGGGTCACGCTGCTCAACCGCAGACCTGACCCAGTCTTGACCTACAGCACTCAGCTTTGGACCTCCAGTCCTGCAGGGCGGCGCTGTTGCTCTGGCTGCAGGCTCGAGCGTAGACCTCCAGGAACTGACACCTGAGACCGTCCAGGTCGGGATATTTACACAAAACGTCCCTGCAGGCGGTGATGTACGGCTCAGGGTCCGTGGTACAGGAGGAGAAGAGCGCCCCCTTCAGGAGGTCACAGCTGAAAACGTGAGGAGAGAAGATCGTCTGATGTGTTCAGGTGACTGTCGGGTGCTTTTGGATGGATGCTGACTGTTCACTCATCGTGGTGCAGTTGATGGACGTGTCCACGGCGTCGCTGTACCGCGTCTCACAGCTGGAGGGCAACAAAACCAGAAGTCAGGATTGTTCCTTAGCTAGCGTGAAAAAGAGCGCGATTAGCCCGTACCTGGTGGAGCTGAGCTCAGGAACCCTCAGTTCACCCAAAGACACGCTGGCGTTCCCGCACAGACCGCCCACCGATGGGACAGCCGGCCCTGTGTGACCCCGAGAGGATCCTCGGGTTAATCCAGACGCACTGAAACTCCGGCTAAAGTTCACTTGATTGCTTCATTACTGAGGAACAGGTTGATGCTGAAGCTGCAACACTTAAACGCCGGAGATGTCGTCAGGAACAGCAGATGACTCTCTGACTAATGGGACTCTTATGAACTACCGTAACTCATCTAAACTCGGTAACTCTTCTGAACTACCATAACCGTTCTGAACTACGGTCACTACTCTGAACTACCGTAGGTCTTCTAAATTACCTTAACTCTTTCGGAAAAGCGTTAACTTTGGAACAACCATACCTCTTTGAAACTACGGTAACTCTTCTAAACTATCACAACTTCTCTGAACTACTGGATCTCTTCTAAACTACCATAATTCTTCGGAATTACCGTAACTCTTCTAAACTGCCATAATTCTTCGGAATTACCGTAACTCTTCTAAACTGCTATATCTCTTATAAGCTATCATAACTTTTAAACTATCGTTACTCCTCCATTCTATCGTATCTCTTCTAAACTACCGTAAGTCTTCTAGACTACTGTATCTCTTTCAAACTACCGTATGTGTTCTAAACTACTGTATATACTGTCCTTGCTATAAACCAATCCGGATCAAAAGACAAACCAGATTATTTTCAAATTGTACAATTGCGTTTAGTTTTACAATTGACAGTAGCAACTCGTTTTTTGCTTTTCCCTCCTTTACCCGCTAGGTGGAGTTGCACAGAATCTCCGTTGAAGAAGGCGGTTGCGGTGAGGTTGGAGCGCGACACTTGGACGGTGACTCCAGTCTGGTCTTTGGATATCTCCACGCCATACACCCTCTGAGCGGAGCTGTTGAGGACCATGGTCAGGTTGTTCAGCTGCATCGCAGGACGGAGGAACCAGGAGTTACACCGGGTCAATCGGACCTTCACGCAGGCATTGTGTTGGACGGCAGCTCACCCTGACCCGCCCTCCGGGGTCCAGGTTGATGCGAACGTCAGACCTGCCCATTTGCAGGATCAGGCCGTCCAGGAAGCTCACGTCTTTACGGCGCCGCTCCTGAAACGTCGCTACGATCTGGAGGTCAGGAGCCGACAGCAGAGCGTAGGAGCACCGGTCCTCCACAAAGTTCAGCCCCCCGTGGAAGTCCAGGACCGCGGGGCCAACCACAGAGCAGGTGCTGCGCTGGATCGGGGTTTGGGGAGGGACCTCGATGCAGCTACCGGGAAGAGAGGTTCTGAGGTTGAGTCTCTGAGGAAGACGCTCCCCCTCAGACTTAAACGAATCATGGAGTAGCGGTCCTGGTAGCTGTAATACAAGGCCCACACCTGCCGTTGCCTTGACAACGCTCCAGTGGACCACAGGCTGAGACCTGCAGACCAACGTCTTCACTGCAGTTGAGGAAGAGGCAGGTCTCTGGAGAGTTCACCTGACTTCCAGGTTTATAGATGACACCTGTGAGAAGTTCTTCAGTTTACAGCAGGAACTGCAGTTTCAGAGGATCCAGTGTGAACGTGTCCCACCTGAGTAGAAGCACCCGCTGGTGTCCAAGTATCCACGGATCTGTTTGTTTCCAGGAGTGTTGGTGACCTTCACAGTTTTTACTCTGGTTCCACTGACCTGAACGTCCCACGTGCAGAGAGCAAGACTCACCTTACCAACAGATGTTTGGAGATGCTAACACATGAGTATGCGTAACATGCAAATGACTGCTAAATGTCTCAGGTGCTCAGCCCAATGTTCACCATATCCTTGCCATTTCTTATTTTATTATTTTCCTGTTTTCTACCAAAAACGGTTGTTGATGAAAACTCAAGCTGGCAACTGATGAATCTCAGCTGAAGCTTAATGTTAGCATTTGATACATGTAAGATCATGTCTAGTGTTAAATATTAGCAAGAGTCAAAAGCTTATTAGTGTTCAGCTGATGTACGCTTGCAACGCTAAATGTTAGCAGATGCTAAATATGTTTAGCTGATGCCTAATGTATGTTAGCTAGATGCTAAGCTAAATATTAGCTGCTATGCTAAATGCTATATTATTAGCTTATGCTATGTTAGCTGATGCTAAATGCTAAATGTTAGCTGATGCTAAAATGTTAGCTGATGCTTTAAATGCTAAATGTTAGCTGATGCTAAATGTTTAGCTGAATAGCTAAATGCTAAATGTTAGCTGATGCTAAATGTTAGCTGATGCTAAATGCTAAATGTTAGCTGATGCTAAATTTTGACAAATGTAAAAAAATAATTGTTACCCATTGGTAGACTGATACTAATAGCCAAGGTCAGATCCTAATTCTATGCATTTATGCCATGGAATTAGCTAATGCTATTAATGTTAGCTGATGCTAAAATGTTAGTTGATATAGCTAAAATGCTAAATTGATGCTTAGTTGATGCTAAATGCTAAATGTTAGCTGATGCTAAATGTTAGCTGATGCTAGAATGCTAAATTAGCTGATGCTAAATGTTAGCTGATGCTAAATGCTAAATGTTAGCTGATGCTAAATTTTTGACAAATGTAAAAAATATATTGTTATCCATGGGTAGACTGATACTAAATATTAGCCAAGTCAGATCCTTACATCTTTAGGGCTAGATGCCAATATTAGCTAATGCTAAATGTTAGCTGATGCTAAATGTTAGGTGATATATGCTAAATGTTAGCTTGATGCTAAATGCTAATATGGTTTAGCTTATGCTAATGCTATTATGCTTATGCTAAATGTTAGTATGCTAATGTGTTAGTGTTAGCTCATGCTAAATGCTTAATGTTAGCTGATGCTTAATGTTAGCTGATGCTAAATGTTAACTTATGCTAAATGCTTAATGTTATCTGATGCTAAATGTTAGCTGCTGCTAAAAGCTAAATGTTAGCTGATGCTAAATACTAAATGTTAGCTGATGCTAAATGTTAGCTGATGCTAAAAGCTAACTGTTAGCTTATGCTAAATGTTTAGCTGATGCTAAATGTTAGCTGATGCTAAAAGCTAAATGTTAGCTGATGCTAAATGCTAAATGTTACCTTATGCTAAATGTTAGCTGATGCTAAATGCTAAATGTTAGCTGATGCTAAATTTTGACAAATGTAAAAAATTAATTGTTACCCATTGGTAGATTAAGACTGATACTAAATATTAGCCAAGGTCAGATCCTACATGTTAGCGGATGCTAGATATTAGCTAATGCTAAATGTTAGCTGATGCTAAATGTTAGCTGATGCTAAATGCTAAATGTTAGCTGATGCTAAATGTTAGCTGATGCTAAAAGCTAAATGTTAGCTGATGCTAAATATTAGCTGATACTAAATGCTAAATGTTAGCTGATGCTAAATGTTAGTTGATGCTAAATGATAAATGTTAGCTGATGCTAAATGTTAGCTGATGCTAAAAGCTAAATGTTAGCTGATGCTAAATATAAGCTGATACTAAATGCTAAATGTTAGCTGATGCTAAATGTTAGCCGAGGCTAAATGCTAAATATTAGCTGATGCTAAATGCTAAATGTTAGCTGATGCTAAATTTTGACAAATGTAAAAAATTAATTGTTATCCATTGGTAGATTTAGACTGATACTAAATATTAGCCAAGGTCAGATCCTACATGTTAGCGGATGCTAGATATTAGCTAATGCTAAATGTTAGCTCATGCTAAATGTTAGCTGGTGCTAAATGCTAAATGTTAGCTGATACTAAATGTTAGCTGATGCTAAATGTTAGCAGATGCTAAATATTAGCTAATGCTAAATGTTAGCTGATGCTAAATGTTAACTGTTTCTAAATGTTAGCTGATGCTAAATGATAACTGATACCACATGCTGAATTTAGCTGCTACAAAGTGTTAGTAAATGTCAAATGCTAATTGTTAGCACACGCTAAATATTAGCAGCTTGTGTTCACATCAGGATTAAAGCAGAGCAGCAAATCTCTTTCCTAACAACCTGGATCTGCCTTTTGTTCAGCTGTTCCTGCTGCTGATTACCTGTATCAGGTGTGTTCAGTCAGACTCTAAACCAGGTGTGATTGGGTGGGACATCATCCAGGTGGGACTTCACAGATCCTGATTTAGTTCAGCTTTTTATTATTTAACTGGTTTAATTTCTAATCATGGATATAAAGTTATTAGACTTTAGAACAGAAACAAATGAAGACAGAACTTTTATGGACGGGGTTCTCTTGAGTTCTGGTTCTGTGAGTTCTGATGGTTTTCTGGACCAGCCCTGAGGTTCTCCACTCACCACGGTTCCTACAGCAGTGGTGTACAGGTACAGCGCCGACCGCCTCCCAAAGCTGACCAGAGCCAAGCTCGTCTGCAGAGAAGGAGACGGTCAGAGAGGAGCAGGGGGAGGAGCAGGAGGAGAAGGCTCCTCCCCTCACGCTCTCACTCACTGGCTGGCCGCCGTGCTGCAGCGAGAACCCGGTGAAGCAGTCCATGCTGCTCCGGATGCTGGGCAGGCTGCTGTGGATGAGCGTCTCCAGGATGGGGATCCGCCGGAACAGCTCCAGCTTGGCATGCTGGGAGTCGGGGGGAGTGGCCAGGAGGCAGTCGTCTGCGCTGTTGGGGCTGAAGAAACCTCCAAAACAAACCAGGAAGTTTTCAGAGGTGAAGTTCACCTGCGGGAGCAGAAAGACGGTTTCACCTGCAGAAAGAAGCCAAACGCTGAGGAGGAGATGATTCTAGATCATCAGAGGATCCGAACCCGATTCTAGATCATCAGAGGATCTGAACCTGATTCTAGATGATCAGAGGATCTGAACCCGATTCTAGATGATCGGAAGATCCGAACCCGATTCTAGATGATCGGAAGATCCGAACCCGATTCTAGATGATCGGAAGATCCGAACCCGATTCTAGATCATCAGAGGATCTGAACCTGATTCTAGATCATCAGAGGATCCGAACCCGATTCTAGATCATCAGAGGATCCGAACCCGATTCTAGATCATCAGAGGATCTGAACCTGATTCTAGATCATTAGTGGATCCGAACCCGATTCTAGATCATCAGAGGATCCGAACCCGATTCTAGATCATTGGAGGATCTAAACCTGATTCTAGATCATCGGAGGATCCTGAACCCGATTCTAGATCATTGGAGGATCTAAACCTGATTCTAGATCATCAGAGGATCCGAATACGACTCTAGATCATCAGAGGATCTGAACCTGATTCTAGATCATCAGAGGATCTGAACCTGATTCTAGATCATTGGAGGATCTAAACCTGATTCTAGATCATCAGAGGATCCGAACCCGATTCTAGATCATCGGAGGATCTGAACCCGATTCTAGATCATTGGAGGATCTAAACCTGATTCTAGATCATCGGAGGATCTAAACCTGATTCTAGATCATCGGAGGATCCTGAACCCGATTCTAGATCATTGGAGGATCTAAACCTGATTCTAGATCATCGGAGGATCTAAACCTGATTCTAGATCATCGGAGGATCTGAACCTGATTGTAGATCATCGGAGGATCTGAACCTGATTCCAGATCTTCAGAGGATCCGAACACGACTCTAGATCATCAGAGGATCTGAACCCGATTCTAGATCTTCAGAGGATCCGAACACGACTCTAGATCATCAGAGGATCTGAACCCGATTCTAGATCATCAGAGGATCCGAACCTGATTCTAGATCATCAGAGGATCCGAACCCGATTCTAGAACATCAGAGGATCCGAACCCGATTCTAGATCATCAGAGGATCTGAACCGGATCAACCATCAATGCGAGCAGTTCTCATCAGGTCTTCCCTGATCCGGTTTCAGTTCAGATTAGTCAGGAATGTTCTCCTTTTGTTCTTGCTACTCGGTTCTCAGTCGGGTTCAGAGCCGGGTCAGAACTTCACTCACGTAGACTCGGCGGTAGGTCTTTCCATAGAAGGTGATTGGGCAGGTGCTGATGTCCAGCTGGGAGGCGGAGCCAAACGTCTGCTGTGCTCCTGCAGAAACACCTGAATGTCATTCCATGAAGAACGCTGTCGACCACAGATTTCCTGTAGGCCACACCCACACCTGAGTCTGACAGGAGGTGTGAGCCTCCACGGTCAGACGCTACACACAGAGACATCGACCCGTTCAAGTTCATCCTGCCGTCATGGAGGAGGAGGAGGAGCCAACGAGGAGAGAGAGACCGGTTCTGGTTCAGGTCCCAGAACTTCCTGTTCTGGGACCTGAACCTCGTCTTCATGGGGCTCTCTCAGACAAACGTGAAGTTTCTCACCTGCCAGGTGGAGCAGCGCCAACAGGAGGGGGAGGAGCATGGTGGAGGGTGGCGCCGCCGTGTGGTTGGATCAGAGCAGCAGTGGATTCTGGGAGTCCAGTGTCCTGCAGATGAGAAACTTCTTCACACAAAAGCAGGAAAGCCAACAGGAAACAGGAAGTTTGAACCTTTCAGGTTAAAGCGTTACGGTTTTAACAAAATAAGAAGACTTTTATATCAGCTCTTGAAGCTTCTGGAGAAAATCTCAAGATAGATAGATCAAATAAAACTAATTCATCAACTCAGTCGTTTCATAAACTTCATCCAAAATCCAAGTCCAACTCTGTCTTTTCACAATAAAATCTGCATACATGGAAGAAGTTACCAAAGTAAAAGCCTACAGCAGTAAAACCAGAACGGACCGGAGCGTAAATCCTGACAGAGAACGTGCAGAACGTCAGCGGAACAAAATTAACATGTTTCAGCTTCTCTGAGACTTTTACTGTTTAAAAAATCAAAACTAAAATGAAAAAATGTTTAAATCAAATCTAAAAAAGTCCTGGAAGGTCAGTGGGAAACTTCCAGAACCGCCAGAATAAAAGCTTCAGAGGTTCATTGGGCTGCATTAAAAAATAAAAGCAGATTTGAAGATTTGATTTTAAAAACTGAGAAACTTTAAAGCTGAAACTGATGTAAGTTGAAGAACTTTGGTTTGTTTGTTTGTTCAGCAGCAGAAACAAACAAACAAACGAACCCTCGTCGATCGCTCTCCTGTCCACCTGAACGTCTGACGGATCTCTGCAGATTCCTCGTTCAGACGTTTCCATCAGAACTCTGAGGGCTCGGATCAGGATCTGATCCCACAGAGATTATCTCAGGGAAGAACACCTGCCGCTCAGGTGAGCTGCCGCTCTTACCTGCAGCCGTCTGAGGATGAGGAGGATGAAGGTCTGAGCTGAAGATGCTGCGCCTGTCTGTTTTACTGCAGCATGGGGGGGGCGGGGCCAACAGGTGCGGCAGGTGAATCTTATCTAAACTCAGACGAGGCGTCTGCAGAAACAAAAGATGAGCGAGGGGCGGAGCCAGGAACCCCCCCCCTCGGTGGAGACGCCCCGCCATAAAGAGTCAGATTGTGAGAACCGCAGAGGAATGCAGGGCGTGGCCCCTGGGGGGCGCCCCGGGGCCCCACCGCCCTGAAGGGGCCGTTGTTTTCCGACATTCCAGGTTTGCCATCATTCAAAGTTTACGGCCTCCTCTCAGGAGGAACCTGACCTTCTGCTCACCTGCAGCCGCTCTGCTCAGGGGGCGGGGCCTCTCCTCATCTGTGGGCCCGCCTCCTGCGGGGGGCCACAGATGGAGCCGCCGTCACCCTGGAAACGGCTGAACCTGGAGGTGTGAGACCTTCCTGGAGCCACAGGGAGGAAGAGGAAGCTCTGAGGTGATTTTCACAATAAAACGATCCAGAACCGGTTTCAGCATCTGAATCCCTCCAGGATTAATCTGGATTAACAGTTTCAGAGGGTTCAGAAAGCTTCGTTGCTTCAAGAGTTCCTTTAAACGTTGAATCTGTTTTTTTTTCTGCTGTTTAACAGAAACTTGACCTGAAATGACCTCTGTGACCTTTGACCCTGTGGGTCTGCTGGTTCAACCCTGATCCACTCAAATCCACTGGAATCAAACGTTGCAGTTCCTTTAGAGATCAGCAGGGGGTGGAGCTGTTGTTGATGTGGGCGGAGCTAACCTCTCTCTCCCACTTCCAGTGACGTCAGAGACCCTCCTGCAGTCTGTGGGCGGAGCTTCCTGCCGCTCCTCCTGTCTGGTGTTCAGGTGGTCTGCAGAGGCTCCGCCCACAGATCTGTTAAAGGATGAACCAGCATCAGCTGCATCACCTGATGTCACCTGGAGGTCAAAGGTCCCGCAGGTGAGAGACCTGAGCCGCCTCCGCCTGGAGCGGGACTCCTCCCCCTGTGAGGAGATCTGCAGAGGCTCCTCCCACCTGAAGGTCTCCACGGTGATGACTGTCGTACAGATTTACAGGAACCAAACACAGACGAGACGCTGAGAACGACTTCAGGTAACTTTATTTGAAGGATCTGATCCTGATGAACAAACAAATATTCTAATGAAGAAGAAATGAACAACATGGAAACATCTGAGGAGAACAATGAACAAACACTCATGAAGACATGACGTTTCCTTTAATAAACTTCATGTTTTTACAGTAAAAAGAGAATAAAAAACAAAGAGTTTTATGGAGAAAAGATGAAATTTGACCTTAAAATGAGAATTAAAACTATTTTAAAATCCTGATGGAGGCGTCTGTGAGGGGAGGAGCCTGGAACCGCTTCATGTCGTCATTTATCATCAATCAGTTCTGGTGCTGAGACCGACTCACAGCAGCACCTCTGTAAACGCTGAGGTCACAGGAGGAGGGCGGAGCCTCGAGGACGAGCTCACATCAGACCCGACCATACTGACAGACCGACTGGATATGACAACTGGACTGAGGCCCCGCCCTCCGGTGTCTCACAGGAAGTACCTGCTGTGACTCCGCCCTCTGGTGTCTAACAGGAAGTACCTGCTGTGACTCCGCCCTCTGGTGTCTAACAGGAAGTACCTGCTGTGACTCCGCCCTCTGGTGTCTCACAGGAAGTACCTGCTGTGACTCCGCCCTCCGGTGTCTAACAGGAAGTACCTGCTGTGACTCCGCCCTCTGGTGTTCAAGGACAGCTCAGAACTGGGAATTCAGAGACTGAATTCCAGTTGGATTCGTTGCATCAGGCTCCTCCCACTGATGACATCACTTCATCTGAGAGGGTGTGGTTACACTCCAGGGCATGCTGGGTAAATAGTTTGCCAGCCACTCCCCCCAGCTGCTCCTAAGCCCCTCCCCTTCTTCCCCCCTCCCCCTGCTAACCTCCCAGCCCCCCACCACCCAGTCCAGCTCCTCCCTCCCCCCTCCAGACCCCTCCCTCTCCTCCCTCAGAATCACGCTGTAGCGTTTTCTGGAAGCTCCTCCCCCTCCCTCGTGTGGGGGGGTCCTGCACTCCTCCATCACCTCCCTCCACCCCTGCACCTCCTCCTCTCTGCTCAGCAGCCTGAACATGGTCTTTCTGTACACGCCTGACTCCTCCCCCCTGACCCCCCCTGCTGCCTCTGAGGCCCCGCCCTCAGGGGCGTCTCTGTGGATGAACAGAACAGAGCGGTAAAGTGCCCGCACCCCCCCTGCCCCCACGGCCCCACCCTCCATCCCAATTGGTCGTAAGAGAACTCTCTCCTCGTGCCCCGCCTCCTGTGCGGCGGCGAGGGGCGTGTACACCCCCCTGTACCACGTGACCATCTTCACCGCCGTTAGGAGCGTGCACGCTGCCGACACCGTGCACAGCAGCAGGCAGCCGGCAAACAGCCAGACGCAGAACACGCCTGCAGCCGCCGCCGACACCCACCGCACGGACACGCCCCCCCGCCGCGAAGGCACGGCGGTGGCGCCCCCCATGGCCTGGGGTCGGGGAGGGGTTGGTGAGGCTGAGGATCCAGTGGTGGGGGTCCAGGAGGTGGGGGTTCTGGAGGTGGGGGTCCTGGAGGTCAAAGTTCTGAAGGTGGGGGTTCTGGAGGTGGGGGTCCAGGAGGTGGGGGTCATCTGAGCCCGCGGGGGGGTCACAGCTTCTGTCTGGACCCGTAGAACCCCCCCGGTTTCCTCTGAGTCAGAACTGTACGACCACACGTGGAAACGGGTGAAGTTTTGGATCCAGATCCACGACACCACCTCATGAGGGGGGGCTGTGGGCGGGAGGGCTGTCTCTGCAGGTGGAGGTGAGGGTGGGGGTGAGGGTGGGGGGGCAGGTGTCGTCAGGACGGAAGGAAGTAGGACGGAGGAAGGATGGAGGAAGTCTCCTCGTGGAGGAAGTTCTGCTGGACACAGATCCGATTCCTCGATAGATATGAGAGGACTAGATCTGTGACGCTCAGGAGAGTCACACACCTGAGGATGAGGACAGGTGAGGGAGAGGAGGACAGGTGAGGGAGAGGACAGGTGAGGGAGAGGAGGACAGGTGAGGGAGGACAGGTGAGGGAGAGGAGGACAGGTGAGGGAGAGGACAGGTGAGGATGAGGACAGGTGAGGGAGAGGAGGACAGGTGAGGGAGAGGAGGACAGGTGAGGAAGAGGAGGACAGGTGAGGGAGAGGAGGACAGGTGAGGGAGAGGACAGGTGAGGAAGAGGAGGACAGGTGAGGGAGAGGACAGGTGAGGATGAGGAGGACATGTGAGGGAGAGGACAGGTGAGGATGAGGAGGACAGGTGAGGGAGAGGACAGGTGAGGGAGAGGACAGGTGAGGGAGAGGACAGGTGAGGAAGAGGAGGACAGGTGAGGGAGAGGACAGGTGAGGGAGAGGGACAGGTGAGGAAGGAGGAGGTGAGGAAGAGGAGGACAGGTGAGGGAGAGGAGGACAGGTGAGGAAGAGGAGGACAGAGGGAGAGGAGGACAGGTGGAGAGGACAGGTGAGGAAGGAGGACAGGTGAGGGAGAGGACAGGTGAGGATGAGGAGGACATGTGAGGGAGAGGACAGGTGAGGATGAGGAGGACAGGTGAGGGAGAGGACAGGTGAGGGAGAGGACAGGTGAGGGAGAGGACAGGTGAGGGAGAGGACAGGTGAGGATGAGGAGGACAGGTGAGGATGAGGAGGACAGGTGAGGAAGAGGAGGACAGGTGAGGAAGATGACAGGTGAGGTAGAGGAGGACATGTGAGGGAGAGGACAGGGATGAGGGAGGACAGGTGAGGGAGAGGAGGACAGGTGAAGACAGGTGAGTGAGGTGAGTTGGTCGTCCCTTCAGAATAAAGCGCTGCTCTCTCTCTCACCAGGCTGTCGGGGGCGCTCTTGATGTCTCGTCCGTCTCTGACGTAGAAGTTGAGTTCGTAGTCGTCCATGTACCTGCGCAGGTAACTCAGGGAACAGGAGCACGCCCACGGATTGGCTGACAGGTAGAGATAGAGCACCTCTACTTTCGGGCTGAACCAATCATCGGGCACCACCTGGATCTGATGAGCAAAGCCCCGCCCCCCAGGTTCACAGCTGACCTCAGGAACCCAGCAGCATTTCTCTGATCTGAGAAGTTTCTCACCTGATTGTCCTCCAGGTAGAGCGTTTCTATGGCGACGAGGGGCCGCATCATGAGGTCAGGGAGGACTGAAATCTGATTGGACGTCAGGTCCAGAATCTGAAGGAGAAAGGAATCCATGTTTATGACGTCAAAGGAAGAAGAAACTCGTGAAAACTTCTCCTTCATCTGAAGGACCCGTCAGAACTGGACCGTCGGTTCTGTTGTGAGTGAATGTGGGTCCAGAGGACCCGCTGACCTCCAGCTTGTCCAGCCCGGAGAAGGCGTGGTCGCTCAGGGCGGCGATGGAGTTGTTCTCCAGGTAGAGCTCGATCAGGGCGGGACAGGCGCCGAAGGACCCGCCGGCGAGGGCCGACAGCCGGTTGGACCCCAGACGGAGGACGCTGAGGCGGGGCAGAACCGCAGCGGGGGAGGGGGGCACCTCTGGAACCTGGAGAACCAGCATCACTTTGGGTCAGAGTTCTGTCTGTGTTCTGATGGGACGGACAGAGGGGGCGGGGCACCTCGTTGGCCGTGAGGTCGATCTCATAGATGTCAGAGAAGATCTGGAAGGAGGTCCAGGACAGGCTGGAGAACCGGTTGGATGGAAACAGCAGAACCTGAGAACGGAGACACAGAGAGCGGTTGGTGCCGGGGGCGGAGTCTCCACCTGTCACTCAGAGGTTTATCGGGGGTTCCGGCTGGTTGGACTTCCTGAACTCCCGTCTCCGTCGGAGTTCTGCAGGGTCCAGATAACGACAACTTCCTGCTCAGGAACGGAACAATCCTCCACAGAGGAACCCGGAGAACCTGAAGTTCTGGTTCTGGTTCTGGAGGGATGCATTTGTCATGTGGAGATAAGGAGTGAGAACCCAAACATGGTTCTGGAGACACATTCATACAGAAGAGCAGAACCAGGAAGGTCCAGATCTAAACCTGCAGCTGAACACATCCGACCCAAACCGAGACCGATCCCGGAGGACCGGGTTCTGAGTCAGGACCCTGAAGAACCACGTCAGCAGCTTCAGGTTCCTCCACCGGGTTCTTCTCTAAAACATCCATGTGGAGAAGGTCCATGTGGACCAGCAGGTAGACCTGTAGAACCTGAGGAACCGGACCAGTTCTGGCTCTGACTCTGCTTCTGCTTTTGACCCTAAAGGCTTGCCGTAGCTCAAAGCCAGAACCGAAGCGTCTCTCGAACCCGAGACGGGTCTCACCTGCGTCTCAGGCTCCACCCCTGTGGGCAGGTCGCTGAAGCCCGCCGCCATGCAGTTCTGCCTCAGCCGGTGGTCCTTGTCCCTGTCGGAGAGGCAGCCGGCGATGGCCGTAACCGCGGCGACCCGGGACAGGAGGAGCACGAGGAGCTGCATGCTGACCCTCACAGAGGTTTGAGAGGAGGAAGGAGGCGCAGAGGAGGCGCTCTTAAAGACGGCCGCCGTCACAGGAAGGGAGATAAAGCTGCGGGGAGGTCATCTGGAGCAGAAGATATGCAACCACAGAGCGCTGAGGGGGCGGGGCCGTGACCTCCAGGAGGCCCTTGAGATCCCAACTCAAAGACTACAGTGAAAACTCTGTCTTCATCACTCGGTGACCAGCAGGGGGCGTCCTGAGCAACATGCAGGTTCATGGAACTCTATGAGAACTGGCCCCTCCCCCTGGCGTTCCAAACAGGAAGTACCCGCTGGCTCCAATAGACAAACAGTCTGAACAAACTTCCTCTTTTTCGTATTATTTCTGTTGGAATGTCAGAAACGGACCAATCAGATGCCTCTGTGACAGTAGGCGGAGCTTGCTTTGATCTTAAACAACTTTTTAAAGTTTATTTCAATTGTGAAGTTGAGCTCAGTCCAGATGAACGAGAGCAAAGATCAAACTTTATTCAAACACAGGGTCTTTTATTTTGAAAGACAGTCAGGAGCTCATTTTTAGCAAAATAAAAGAGATTTATGTTTTATTTCTGCAACACTTTATATGTATTGTAATAGTAACAAAAACACAAAATAGATCTTATTTTTCGTCTGTGTCCTGATTGGACAATAAGCTGCAGGTTGAGTGGGAGGATCCTAGCGCTGAATGCACCAATCAGAGAAGAGAATGCGAGTCACTGTGGTTTTTTCAGACCGTTTATTGCCGTCACGCCGTCTGAGTTTGGTTCTTCATACAAACAAGCAACACAAACACAGCTGAGGAGGGGGCGGGGCCGTCTCCTGTGATGTCACAGGATCTGAGGTCATGAGGTAAAGGGTCAGTCCGGGATCATCGGGGGTTGCTATGGTAACGCTTCAGGCTCCTCCTCCTCTTCAAAGCTCCACAGAAACTGGATCCGTTGATGAAGTAAAACCATAACGCACTCGCACATCCACACAAACACACACAAACACACAATGAAGCTCCCTTTAGCAGCATCAGGAGAACCAAACAAAAACCTCACCAAAATCTGATTAATGACAAAAGAGGAGGAGCTACACTACCGGCCAATCAGAGGCCGAGCTGCAGGAAGACGGAAGAATAAAACAAATAGACAGGAAACTTCATTTCCCATCAGCCCCGGGTGACAGCAGATTTCCAGATTGTCCTGTGATTGGTCAATTCAGAGAACGAAGCTTCGACCAAAAACAATCTTCATGTAGTCGTCGTGTCGCCCCGGTAGAAGCGGCGTTCACTTCAGCTAACGCCACGTCTGTAAAAACTGAAGCTTTTTATCACTGAGGCGTAATAACAGAATGACTCCAGCGGGTAGAAGCCACGTTTCCCAGCTTCCTGTGGAGCCATGAAGGCAGCACCGGATAGAGTGGGATCCTTACAGCAGGTCTTTAAATCACACACGATGCGTCGTAGTGTCGTCAGAAACATTTCTCTTCTCCTTCAGCCTCTCCAACCTTCAAACGTCCCACGATTCCCAGAGACAGTGAACTCACCGTCCGCCCGTCTTCAAAAGCGTTCTTCTTCATTTACAAACCGACTCACACGTCAAATATACACAAACAACAACACGCCGGGTTAAAGCATGTCTGAGCCTGCAGGGGGCGCCTCTCTTTGGTTTGTAGCAGGAAGTGCTCGAGTCACACCAAACACGAATTCAGGCACCGGAGACGGAGATGCCGAGAAAAACAAACCGCGGTAACGAGTCCAGGAAGCTGCGGATAAACACGAGCCGTCCGGGTTTTCATTAAAAATTCAAATAAACACAAACATTTATGAAGTTCTAGGAACACTGCGACACTTTAAGAGTTCAACCACCGTCTGTTCATCTGTTGTAAACCCGTTAACACCGGAGATGTCGCCGGCGACACCAACATAAACGCTCTTGGAGCTGTCGCGACATCGACGCCATCGATGCAAATCCACCAGATTCTGACGCGGAGGAGAGCAGCTTTACACCGCTAACGTAGCATGCTACGTACCGCGGAGGGAAACTGCTTTACACCGCTAACGTAGCATGCTACATACCGCGGAGGAAAGCAGCTTTACACCGCTAACGTAGCATGCTACGTACCGCGGAGGAAAGCAGCTTTGCACCGCTAACGTAGCATGCTACATACCACGGAGGAAAGCAGCTTTGCACCGCTAACGTAGCATGCTACGTACCGCGGAGGAAAGCAGCTTTGCACCGCTAACGTAGCATGCGACGTACCGCGGAGGGAAACTGCTTTACACCGCTAACATAGCATGCTACGTACCGCGGAGGAACACTGCTTTACACCGCTAACGTAGGATGCTACGTACCGCGGAGGAAAGCAGCTTTGCACCGCTAACGTAGCATGCTACGTACCGCGGAGGAAAGCAGCTTTGCACCGCTAACGTAGCATGCTACGTACCGCGGAGGAAAGCAGCTTTGCACTGCTAACGTAGCATGCTACGTACCGCGGAGGAAAGCAGCTTTGCAACGCTAACGTAGCATGCTACGTACCGCGGAGGAAAGCAGCTTTTCACCGCTAACGTAGCATGCTACGTACCGTGGAGGAAAGCAGCTTTACACCGCTAACGTAGCATGCTACGTACCGCAGAGGGAAGCAGCTTTTCACCGCTAACGTAGCATGCTACGTACCGTGGAGGAAAGCAGCTTTTCACCGCTAACATAGCATGCTACGTACCGCGGAGGAACACTGCTTTACACCGCTAACGTAGGATGCTACGTACCGCGGAGGAAAGCAGCTTTGCACCGCTAACGTAGCATGCTACGTACCGCGGAGGAAAGCAGCTTTGCACCGCTAACGTAGCATGCTACGTACCGCAGAGGAAAGCAGCTTTGCACTGCTAACGTAGCATGCTACGTACCGCGGAGGAAAGCAGCTTTGCACCGCTAACGTAGCATGCTACGTACCGCGGAGGAAAGCAGCTTTTCACCGCTAACGTAGCATGCTACGTACCGTGGAGGAAAGCAGCTTTACACCGCTAACGTAGCATGCTACGTACCGTGGAGGAAAGCAGCTTTTCACCGCTAACGTAGCATGCTACGTACCGCTGAGGAAACGGCTTTCCCGTGACAGAATCTGTTGCGCGCTAGCGAAGAGTAAAAAGACGGTCAGGCTGAAGCTAAAGCTCCGACGTTAACGAGCTTTCCTGATGATGAATAATCAATTTAATCATCGTAACTTTTCCCGCCTTCCAGAAAGATGGAAGGTTTGATCCTGCAACCAGGATCAAGGATTGTCTGAGTTTCAATCGCAGTTTTCTGATTGTGTCACGTGTTTGAAAACATTCAAATGACACAAACTTTATTGACAATTACTAACGGGACACCACCGCTCAACGAATCCTTTGAGCCGCTGAAGGGCCGACGCCCACCACACCTTCTGAACTTTGATTCGCTCCTTAAACTTAGGACACGCCCACAAACTTAAACGGTTTACTAAATGGTGTTGCTATGGCAACGCACAGAAGGAAAGAAAACCATGTGTGTAACTGTAAAAAGTGCTCAAACACACACACATGCTTTTTTACAGCATAAGCTCCACCCACTGTCCCACAGCCAATCAACTTCCTCCGTACGGTCACATGGGGTTCTCCTTTTTGAGGTCCGGCGCGCTGAACTGCCGCCTCATCCTGGGCGGCGTGTTGAAGCTCCACACGGCAGGCGGAGGCCCCACCCCCATGAGGATTTCCGGCGGGAAGGGCGGGGCTCCAGTGCGAGGCAGACTGTGGAAGTGGGGGTGGGGCCCTGGCTGGAATGGTGCATTGTGGAGGTTGTAGTAGGGGTGGTGCTGGAACTGATGGTGCTGGCGCTGATTATTAAAGGCTGGAAAGCCCCCCTCTCTGTCCCGGTTCGCTGCCCCCCCTCTGCCAGGCACAGGCGACGCCCCCCTCCTCTGTCTGGGTCTTCCCTGGTGGCCGCCGTTGGCCACGCCTCCACGCTGCTGGTCGCTGTCGTAGTTGCCCTGGGGGGAACTGTCCAGGGAGTTGCGGCGGTAGCGCTGCTGGTAGTTTTGGTTGTTGCCTTGTTGGTAGTTGAAGTTCCCTTGGTTGCCGTGGTTACGCTGTTGCCAGGCGCGATGAGGGCTGGGCGTGCGCATGCGGGGGGGCGGCGCTGGGAAGGGGGGCAACAAGGCAGGTTGACTCTGGGGGGCAGAGGGAGGTGGGGGGGAGCCTTTGATCTCCCCTCCTTCCTCTTCTTTCTGATTGGCCCCCTCCCCCGGTCCCTCCCCCAGCCCCAGAGCCTGCAGGGCGGCGCTGGCTGGTCCCCATGACAACCGATGGGCGGGGTTGCTCTTGAAGGGGAACTTCAGCTTGCACTCCTGGGGGGGGATGAAGCGCCCCGTCCCTGGTAGATGGACCGGCACCGAGGGGGCGATCGGACCTGCAGGGGGACACGCGGAGCATGAGCCCTGGTCTGTGTGGGGTGGGCGGGGTTTAGAGTGGGCGGAGCTGACCTGGGGTCTGTCCTCGCAGCTTCTTGGTGACGTTCTGCTGCTGCAGGTTCAAGATCCGCTGCTGTTCCTGCTTCAGCCAGCGGAGGCGCCCCCTCCGGAACGCCGGGTCCTCCTCCATCAGCCGCTGCACGCGCACCTCGGGGGGGTCGGGGCAGTCATCGGCCCCGCCCCTTTGCTCTGACTCCTCCCCCTCTCCATTTACGTCCTCATCCTGGTAACCAGAGCGGGGGGGGGTCAGTACAGGCTGATGGGTGGAGAAGCGGCGCCGGAGGCGGGAACGTACCTGCACAGGTATGACGCTCTCCATCTTTATCATGCGGTCTCTCAGAGCTTTGATCTCCTCGTCCTTCATGTTGTTCTGCAGCTTCACCTCCTGCAGGAGAACACCGTTCTGACCCGCCCGCTCACAGCCCGACCCCGCCCACCCCTCACTCACCTCCAGGATGTCCGTCAGCTTATCGATGTGAGCCTTCAGGTCGTACACTTTGCCCTTCTCTCCGCCCTCGCCCGTCTCGGCTCCGCCCTCCTCAGCGGGGGGGCTCCTCTCCTCGCCGATGCCCACGGTGTCGCAGACGTCCTGGGCCACGGCCTTCCAGCTGTCCCGCTCGTTCGAGTCCTTCTTGGCGTACATGCGGCACAGCTCCTTCATCTTGACGATGGACAGCGCCTCGATCTCCTGACGGGAGTGACGGAAGTCTCCCAGAGCCACCTGGGGGCGGGGCAGAGAGGGTTCTTCAGAAAGCTTTGCAGATGTTTGTGACTCACTACTGTATATATTTGAAAGGCTTGTTTGACCTGAACCTGCAGGAAGTACAATAAAGGATTAAAGCAGATTCAACCGGCGGAGCTGAGATCCTCTTCTGGAGGGTTAGAGAGTTAGTGCTACAGACTGTTTTAGCACATTAGCTTATTTAGCCCTTTAGCTTCTTTTAGTGCATTAGCTTGTTTTAACACATTAGTCAGAGTGTTAGCACATTAGCTTGCTTTAGCGCTTTGGCTTGTTTTAGTACATTAGCTTGGTAGCTTGTTTCAGTGCATTAGCTTGTTTTAGCTCGTTAGCTTGTTTTAACACAGATTGTTTAACACAATAGCTTGTTTAAGCATTATAGCTTGTTTTGGTACATTGTTGAGAGTTTTAGCATATTAGCTTTTTTATAGCATTAGCTCGTTTTAGCGCATTCGCTTGTGTTAGCGCATTAGCTTGTTTTAGCATTAGCTCATTTTAGTGCATTAGCTTGTTTTAGCACATTAGCTTGTTTTAGCACATTAGCTTGTTCTAGCACATTAGCTTGTTTTAGCATTAGCTCATTTTAGCATTAGCTCATTTTAGCATTAGCTCATTTTAGCTTGGTAGCTTGTTTCAGGGCATTAGCTTGTTTTAGCACATTAGCTTGTTTTAGCACATTAGCTTGTGTTAGCATATTCACTTGTTCTAGCACATTAGCTTGTTTTAGCATTAGCTCATTTTAGCATTAGCTCATTTTAGCATTAGCTCGTTTTAGCTTGGTAGCTTGTTTCAGGGCATTAGCTTGTTTTAGCTTTTCTTCTTGTTTTAGTATTTTAATTTGTGTTAGTGCATTAGCTTTTTTTTTAGCATATCAGCTTGTTTTAGCACAGTAGCTTGTTTCAGTACATTAGCTTGTGTTAGTGCATTTGCTTGTTTTAGCATTAGTTCGTTTTAGCGCATTAGCTTGTTTGAGCAGATTAGCTTGTTTTAGCATTAGCTAATTTTAGCGCATTAGCTTGTATTAACACATTAGCTTGCATTAACACATTAGCTTGTATTAACACATTAGCTTGTATTAACACATTAGCTTGTATCAACACATTAGCTTGTTCTAGCATATCAGCTTGTTTTAGCATTAGCTCGTTTTAGCGCATTAGCTTGTATTAACACATTAGCTTGTATTGACACATTAGCTTGTATTAACACATTAGCTTGTGTTAGTGCATTAGCTTGTATTAACGCATTAGCTTGTATTAACACATTAGCTTGTATTGACACATTAGCTTGTATTAACACATTAGCTTGTATTAACACATTAGCTTGATGTGTTACACATTAGCTTGTATTTAACACATTAGCTTGTATTAACACATTAGCTTGTTCTAGCATATCAGCTTGTTTTAGGGCATTAGTCAGCGTTTTAGCTCGTTCTCATGTATAAATGTGTTCCTCAGAGTTCAGACTGCTGTCAGACCTCGTAGCAGATCTCCTTGACGGCCTGCATCCGCAGGTCCTCCATGGTGACCCGTTTGGGGTCTTTGCTGATCCTCCTCCTCTGAGGGATCTGGTAGACCCGGAGGGGCTCCCTCCTCTTCCCGCTGCTGGGGAGGCCGCAGCGCTTCACGATGGTCTGGACCTGCAGGCAGACAGACATGGCTGCAGGTCCGTCCGGCGGTCCCGCTGGAGCGGAGGTCCTTACCTTGTTGGCCGGCAGCTTCTCCCTGAGAGAGGAGATCAGCCTCCAGCTCTCCTCGCAGGAGCGTTTGTCCGAGTCGTCTCCGCTGTCGCTGTCTGCATACTGAACAGAGAGGAGGAGCGTTCAGGGAGGTGTGGGACCCCAGCAGGAACCGGTCCACGACAGATACCCACCAGCCGGTGCTGCTCCAGGAGGAGGTCAGCCTCCTCCTTCTCCCTGCGATACTGAGTCTCCACGTCCTGCAGCCTGGACACAGCACGGACAGAAAGACTGTCACGACCACAAAACACCAGAGAAACTAAATCTCCTCAGAACCTGCGCTGGTCCACCACAGCCTCCTCCAGAGGAGGAGGTGCAGAGACGCTCCTGTACCTCTTCTCCATCTCCAGCTTGATGTCGATGCCCTGCTTCTCCAGCAGCTCCCTCTGAGCGTAGTTCCAGTCCTCTGGCTCCCCCTGCTGCTCCGCCGAGGCGCTGCGCTCCCTCTCCAGCCGGGCCTGCTCCGGGTGGTTGAACCTGAAGACGTGGTTCTTCCCCATCACGATGCGGTTCCCTGCCAGAGAGACACGTCTCATCGGCTCCGCTGGAGGGAGGAGCTCTGGGAGGAGGAGGAGGAGCCTGCTCACCTTGCTTCAGCACCATGGCGTCTGTGATCTGCTTCCCGTTCACGTAGGTCTCTGCTCCAATCAGCGGCTCCAGAGTCACGATGGCTGCAGGAGGAGACGCTCCGTCACAGTCTGACCAGGACCCTCAGCAACCACAGAGGAGGAGCTCCAGGGAGGAGGTTATCCTGATCTGATCCTGATCTGAGATTATCCTGATCTGATCTGATCCTGATCTTAGTTTATCGTGAAATTAGGTTATCCTGATCTGATCTGATCTAATGTTATCCTGATCTGAGATTATCCTGATCTTAGTTTATCGTGAAATTAGGTTATTCTGATCTGAGGTTATCTTGATCTGAGTATATCCTGATCTGAGTATATCCTGATCTGAGGTTATCCTTCTTCTGGGTTCCTATCACCTCTTCAGACTATGCTAATGCTAATGTAGCGGTGGCTAACCATGCTCATGCTAACATCTCCCTGAGAGAAAAACTTCAGAGAAAAACCCAAATATCTGCAAACCTCCAGGGTTCTGTTTCAAGAAGCAGGTTCAACAAATTCAGAGTTGAAACCTGAACTCAGAGTCTGTGGACTCAAGATCCTGTAACTTAGAGTTTTTGGTTTCAGAACAGCTGAAAATGTTTGATTCAATCAACTCTGAGTTGTTGGAACCAGAATCAGGTGCGAGCGTCGTGACCATTAAAAGCCCTGATCAATGGAGCAAAGACAGCACGATTCACCATGGCAACGGGAACAAACAACTGAGTTTCATACATCACAGTGACGGAGATTGATGAATTTCTACAAGAAGATTTTCATCAAGGTAATAAACAGCTGCAGCGGTAAAACAGAGAGAAAATCTCTGCAGAGTTAATGCATACGTCTACATTTGAATCATTTCAAATAACCAATAAATAATATCAGGAAGGTTATTTAGTCACTTGTTAAGTAAGGAATGGTTATTGATCTGTTAATAATTTAACCAGTCATCTCTGTTTTCCTTCACCCCCCACCCTCATATCTCTCACATATTTTTTGACATAATGAAATTTTTCCAGAGCTGAGGTTCAAACTTGTTTCTCCACCATGGAGGGCAGCTAAGACAACAACCGAGCTAACATTTGACACACGGCACAGAGCTCGGTAGATGAGTCGACAGGTATATCGGTGTTTGAGGTTTAAGGATTTCTGTTGTTAAGGTTTGAAATGTGGAAAAAATCTGGATTATTAATAAGGAGTTCCTGGAAAACTGGATCGCTCAAATCAAACTGAATCGTAGAAACTGCATGAATGGACTGGTGTCCTCAAATCCTCTCCAGACATAAATAACATTTCCTCTGGATTAATCCAGCCTCCTCTCTACATGATCCTCTATGAATGGACATGTCATTTTGGTTTCTGCTGGTGGAAACGTGACGTCTCTAATGTGAATGTTCTCTAAATATTAATGAAGAACTCAGATTTGAACATCTTTCACTTTAAAAAGGGGCGGAGACTGCAGAGAACTCTAAGTTTCCTGAAGAAAACCTGCTCCAGACCAGGTTTCCTTCACAGACTCAGTTGCCACGGTGATTGATTCTGAGTTCAGCTTAACCCGCTTCTTGAAACGGGCTTGGTTTAACCCACTTTCACGGGTTTGAGTTATCTCTCTTTCTGAAACCGAAAACTCTGAGTTTTACCGAATTTGGAGTTCAGGAACTCAGAGTTCCAACAAAACCTGCTTCAGAACCTGAACAGAACTGAACAGAACCTGATCAGAACTTCATGAATTTGGTCAAAAACGCAGCAAATAAGGAAATGTGCGTCAGACAGGAGAGAGGAAGCCTGCAGAAGGTTCAGACATGATGTAACCATGGAAACCAGATTCCAAACAATACCTTAGAGCTTTCCAGGCAGCTTGGATAGGAAGAGAAGAAGAGAAGGTCACTGTTTGAACACACAGAACCACACCTGCACAGGTGTGGACACAGATCTCCATGACAGAAATGTGTTTTTGATCAGCTGCAGGTTCAGACGCCAGCAGAGGGCGCTCCCACCACACAACTGCAGCTGAGCCAATCACAACAGAGGACACGGGACACAATGGTCCGGGTGGCCAATGGGAGAGCAGCGCAGTCTGAGGACCTGATTGCAGGAGCTGAAGCTGGACATGAGGGCGTCTGCGCAGACGGACAAGAATGCGGGCAGACAGATGCACAGACAGACAGATGGATAGACAGACAGAACAGGAAGACGGATAGTTTGAAGCAGGTTATGAGGGTGTCTGCGCAGACAGACATGCAGACAGATAGTCAGGCTGGATCTGAGAGAGATCTGCGCAGACAGATGAATAGACAGACAGACAGACAGACAGACAGACCCGTGTCTCACCCTCTCCCTGCTCGTTGGTCTCATTGATGAAGACACAGTGGATCTCTTTGATGAACTGACCGGACAGTTTGATGTCCACGTCCTGCTGTCCGACCCTGGAACAAACGTCCATCAGCTCTGAAGGTCCAGCCTCCAGGTGAAACCTGACACCGTCCTGGAACAGGTGAAGCTCTCACCTGGTGACCCCCTCCTTGATGTAGTACAGCAGACACTCAGACATCAGCGGGTCTTCGTTCAGGTTGACCAGGTGAGGCGTCTGCGGCACAAACACAGGATCAGAGTCGGACCGGACCTCCCCTCTGGACGGGTCACCACCAGAACTCACTCCTTTAGGGGAGAAGACGCCCAGCGTTCCTCCGTCCTCCTTGATGGACACGCCCATCTCTGCCAGCAGCGCCTCCCTGAGGAGAAACCACAGTTCTTCATCCTGGAGGAGCGTGAAGCTCCGCCTCCTTCCACCTGGCTGCTGTTGCCATGGTTACCAGCAGGCCCTTCAGCCAGGGTTCTGTACCTCTCCAGGCGGATGGACTCGGTCTTCCTCAGCTTGTCCTCCCACGTCTCGTTCAGCTCCGCGATGATCTTCTCCGTTTCCTGCCGCACACGTGCACGCGTCAGTGCACGTTCACATACGCCGCACACGTGCGCGCGTCAGTGCACGTTCACATACGCCGCACACGTGCACGCGTCAGTGCACGTTCACATATGCCGCACACGTGCGCGCGTCAGTGCACGTTCACATATGCCGCACACGTGCGCGCGTCAGTGCACGTTCACATACGCCGCACGCGTCAGTGCACGTTCACATATGCCGCACACGTGCACGCGTCAGTGCACGTTCACATATGCCGCACGCGTCAGTGCACGTTCACATATGCCGCACGCGTGCACGTGTCAGCGCACGTTCACATATGCCGCACGCGTGCACGCGTCAGTGCACGTTCACATATGCCGCACACGTGCACGCTGTCAGTGCACGGTTTCACATACGCCGCACGTGCACGCGTCAGTGCACGTTCACATATGCCGCACACGTGCGCACGCGTCAGTGCACGTTCACATATGCCGCACACGTGCGCGCGTCAGTGCACGTTTCACATTACGCCTCCGCACGCGTCAGTGCACGTTCACATATGCCGCACGCGTGCACGCGTCAGTGCACGTTCACAATATGCCGCCACGTGCACGCGTCAGTGCACGTTCACATACGCCGCACACGTGCACGCGTCAGTGCACGTTCACATATGCCGCACGCGTGCACGTGTCAGCGCACGTTCACATATATGCCCGCACGCGTGCACGTGTCAGCGCACGTTCACATATGCCGCACGCGTGCACGCGTCAGTGCACGTTCACATACGCCGCACGCGTCAGTGCACGTTCACATATGCCGCACGCGTCCACGCGTCAGTGCACGTTCCACATACGCCGCACGCCGTGTCAGTGCACGTTCACATATGCGCACGCGTGCACGCGTCAGTGCACGTTCACATTATGCCGCACTGCGTGCACGTGTCAGCGCACGTTCACATATGCCGCACGCGTGCACGCGTCAGTGCACGTTCACATATGCCGCACACGTGCACGCGTCAGTGCACGTTCACATATGCCGCACGGCGTGCACGCGTCAGCGCACGTTCACATTACGCCGCACACGTGCACGCGTCAGTGCACGTTCACATATGCCGCACACGTGCACGCGTCAGTGCACGTTCACATATGCCGCACGCGTGCACGCGTCAGTGCACGTTCACATATGCCGCACACGTGCACGCGTCAGTGCACGTTCACATATGCGCACGCGTGCACGCGTCAGTGCACGTTCACATATGCCGCAAGCGCTGCACGCGTCAGTGCACGTTCACATATGCCGCACACGTGCACGCGTCAGTGCACGTTCACATATGCCGCACGCGTGCACGTGTCAGCGCACGTTCACATATGCCGCACGCGTGCACGTGTCAGCGCACGTTCACATATGCCGCACGCGTGCACGCGTCAGTGCACGTTCACATTATGCCGCACACGTGTGCACGCGTCAGTGCACGTTCACATACGCCGCACGCGTGCACGTCGTCAGCGCACGTTCACATATGCCGCACGCGTGCACGCGTCAGTGCACGTTCACATATGCCGCACACGTGCACGCGTCAGTGCACGTTCACATATGCCGCACGCGTGCACGCGTCAGTGCACGGTTAACATACGCCGCACACAGTGCACGCGTCAGTGCGCGTCACATACTGCCGCACACGTGCACGCGTCAGTGCACGTTCACATATGCCGCACGCGTGCACGCGTCAGTGCACGTTAACATACGCCGCACACGGTGCACGCGTCAGTGCACGTTCACATATGCCGCACCGCGTGCACGCGTCAGTGCACGTTCACATATGCCGCACACGTGCACGCGTCAGTGCACGTTCACATATCGCGCACCGTCAGTGCACGTTAACATACGCCGCACACGTGCACGCGTCAGTGCACGTTCACATATGCCGCACGCGTGCACGCGTCAGTGCACGTTCACATATGCCGCACGCGTGCACGCGTCAGTGCACGTTCACATATGCCGCACGCGTCCACGCGTCAGTGCACGTTCACATACGCCGCACGCGTCAGTGCACGTTCACATATGCCGCACGCGTGCACGCGTCAGTGCACGTTCACATATGCCGCCGCGCGTGCACGTGTCAGCGCACGTTCACATATGCCGCACGCGTGCACGCGTCAGTGCACGTTCACATATGCCGCACACGTGCACGCGTCAGTGCACGTTCACATACGCCGCACGCGTGCACGTGTGCGGCATATGTGAACGTGCGCTGACACGTGCACGCGTCAGCGCACGCACGCATTCGTTCACATATGCCGCACGCGTGCACGTGTCAGCGCACGTTCACATATGCCGCACGCGTGCACGCGTCAGCGCACGTTCACATATGCCGCACGCGTGCACGCGTCAGTGCACGTTCACATATGCCGCACACGTGCACGCGTCAGTGCACGTTCACATACGCCGCACGCGTGCACGCGTCAGTGCACGTTCACATATGCCGCACACGTGCACGCGTCAGCGCACGTTCACATATGCCGCACGCGTGCACGCGTCAGTGCACGTTAACATACGCCGCACGCGTGCACGCGTCAGTGCACGTTCACATATGCCGCACGCGTGCACGCGTCAGTGCACGTTCACATATGCCGCACACGTGCACGCGTCAGTGCACGTTAACATACGCCGCACACGTGCACGCGTCAGTGCACGTTCACATATGCCGCACGCGTGCACGCGTCAGTGCACGTTCACATACGCCACACACGTGCACGCGTCAGTGCACGTTAACATACGCCGCACACGTGCACGCGTCAGTGCACGTTCACATATGCCGCACGCGTGCACGCGTCAGTGCACGTTCACATATGCCGCACACGTGCACGCGTCAGTGCACGTTAACATACGCCGCACACGTGCACGCGTCAGTGCACGTTCACATATGCCGCACGCGTGCACGCGTCAGTGCACGTTCACATATGCCGCACACGTGCACGCGTCAGTGCACGTTAACATACGCCGCACACGTGCACACGCGTCAGTGCACGTTCACATATGCCGCACCGGTGCACGCGTCAGTGCACGTTCACATATGCCGCACGCGTGCACGCGTCAGTGCACGTTAACATACGCCGCACACGTGCACGCGCGTCAGTGCACGTTCACATACGCCACACGCGTCAGTGCACGTTCACATATGCCCACAGCGTCAGTGCACGTTCACATACGCCCGCACCGTGCACGCGTCAGTGCACGTTCACATATGCCGCACCGCGTCAGTGCACGTTCACATATGCCGCACGCGTGCACGCGTCAGTGCACGTTCACATATGCCGCACGCGTCAGTGCACGTTCACATATGCCGCACGCGTGCACGCGTCAGTGCACGTTCACATATGCCGCACTAGCGTCAGTGCACGTTCACATATGCCGCACGCGTCAGTGCACGTCACAGCCGTTCGAATATGCCGCACGCGTCAGTGCACGTTCACATATGGCCGCACACGTGCACGCGGTCAGTGCACGTTCACAGTTACGCCGGCACACGTGCACGCGTCAGTGCACGTTCACATATGCCCCACGCATAGCACGTGCGCGCGTCAGTGCACGTTCAACATACGCCGCACGCGTCAGTGCACGTTCACATACCCGCACGCGTGCACGCGTCAGTGCACGTTCACATATGCCGCACACGTGCACGCGTCAGTGCACGTTCACATATGCCCGCACACGTGCCGCACGCGTCAGTGCACGTTCACATACGCCGCACGCGTCAGTGCACACGTTCACATACGCCGCACGCGTGCACGCGTCAGTGCACGTTCACATATGCCGCACACGTGCACGCGTCAGTGCACGTTCACATATGCCGCACACGTGCACGCGTCAGTGCACGTTCACATACGCCGCACGCGTCAGTGCACGTTCACATACGCCGCACGCGTGCACGCGTCAGTGCACGTTAACATACGCCGCACACGTGCACGCGTCAGTGCACGTTCACATATGGCCGCACGCGTGCACGCGTCAGTGCAACGTTTCCACATACGCCACATACGCGTGCACGCGTCAGTGCACGTTCACATTACGCCGCACACGTGCACGCGTCAGTGCACGTCACATATACGCCGCACACGTGCACGCGTCAGTGCACGTTTCACATATGCCGCACACTGCGCGCGTCAGTGCACGTTCACATATGCCGCCACGTGTCAGTGCACGTTCACATTCCGCACACGTGCACGCGTCAGTGCACGTTAACATATCGCCGCACACGTGCACGCGTCATGGCACGTTCACATATGCCGCACGCGTGCACGGCGTCAGTCGGCACGTTCACATATGCCGCACAC
>CM012454.1:28100308-28141831 GCA_003999625.1 Oryzias javanicus | reverse complement strand
GTGTTCTGCAGAGACCGCAGGTTTCTGGGCCGTCAGAAGCGATGTGGAGCAGCTGCTGGTTCCTGCAGGTTCTGACCCGTCATGAGTGATGTGGAGCAGCTGCTGGTTCCTGCAGGTTCTGACACGTCAGAGCGATGTGGAGCAGCTGCTGGTTCCTGCAGGTTCTGCAGGTTCTGACCCGTCAGAGCGATGTGGAGCAGCTGCTGGTCCTGCAGGTCTGAACAGCTCTGCATTCTTCTTGTGAGGCAGACGTGTCCTCTCTGCTGATTGGTCGACTCAGACATGTGTGCTGCAGGTCTGAAGTGAAGCTGAAGACAGGTTCTGTTGGTGGGAAGTTCTATGCTTTTTTTATAAATAAAGTTTGGTTTGAATTGGGTCAGACGAGGTCTGTGTGTCTCCAGCTGGGAGAAAGGGGAGGAGCCAAAGGCGTGTGAGGTCTGGCAGGTGTGAAGTTCTCGTTCTTCTCTTGTTCCAGCATGTTCTCTGACAGCTCCTCTCCTGTCTGACCTCTGGAGGCAGAACTGCCTCAGATTCTGATGAAGATCAAGAGTGAAGATCAGCAGAGTGAAGATCACCAGAGTGAAGATCAGCAGAGTGAAGATCAGCAGAGATGAAGATCACCAGAGTGAAGATCAGCAGAGTGAAGATCAGCAGAGTGAAGATCAGCTGATCCAACTGAAGCTGTTATCAATGATCATAAGTTCATGTTTCTGGATGAAGCTGAAGCTGCAGTTCTGTTTCCTCCAGCAGAGGGAGCTATTGCTGATGATGAGAATCATCAGATCAATTCATTAGAAACTTGATTTACATTTCACCATGAATGAATTTTAAACTAGAACTTTATTGATCCAACAAAAGAGAAATAATTGTTTCTAAAGCTCTATTAAAACAGAAGGTCAAAAGTATTCAATCAGACTCCTGTAGTGTTTGTTTCCCACTATAAAGATGAGAGGTCTGTCATTTTCATCAGAGGTTTCATCAACTATCAGAGACAAAATGAGGATAAAAATCCAGAAAAATCTCATCGTCTATTTTTAAAGATTAATTTTGTTTAAAATTATGTTGGAAAATAAGTATTCAGTCATCTACAACCATCCAGATTACTGTAACTTCCTCTGTCCTCCACTCTTACCTGTATCAGTGACACCTGTTTGAACTGGTTTTCTATAGAAGAGACCACCTGAACACTCCACCGAAGAGCTGTCGAAGGACACCAGAAACAACACTGGTGATCTGCAATAGAACAGCTCGATGTGAAGAAAACCAATGGGGAAGAATTTATTAGACTAGGGTAGAGTAGAATCACATAGAGTAGAATAACATAGAGTGGATTACAATGGAGTAAAAAAGGAGTACATGAAAATAAAGTACAGACTCCTATAGTACACAGGAGTATGTACTCTTTGATTTGAGAGTTTTCTAGCATTGTGGATAGTAGATGTGGACTTCTTCAACCTCCTCCATGAATGAAGGTTTGGTTTTTGTTTTCTTCAAATCTTTGATGAGTTTTTTTGTTTTTCTCTACATGAACTTCCAGAATCATGTTTCAGATCCTCTCTGGTGTTTGTAGTTCTGGATCATGAGGGAATGTGATCAGGCAGCTGTTAGTGTGAAGAATATAAAGAAAGAGGAGATAAAAACACAATCTAATGTGATTTAAAACCACTACGTCTGATAAAACCTGAAAGTTTTCTGTCTTAAAAGTATAAGCTGATCGGGTAAGTTAACCCTTTAACACCTGAGAGGTCAAAGGTGAGGCTTAAACACCAAATCTGTAACATATTATAACTAATGATCCACTTTTGTCCTTCAGAATCTACTGGAATGATGTTAATGGAGGAGAAGTTATTAAACTAAGAACATAAAGACTGAGCCGTGGATGTATAGAGTCAGCTCTCTGTCGCCCCCCTGTGGTCACGGCGGGAGCAGTCTCCAGACTTCTTCCTGCACTTCATTTCCCAGCAGCCCCGGCTCCTGGATTCCTCTCAGCTGACTCTCGTTTGATGATCAGCTGAAGCCAGGATAAAGTTTATCTAGAGAGCATCTGGATGATCCAGAAGAGGATTGGTTCAAGACCCACAAAATCCTCCAGGTGAGTCACCAACACACCTGTAGACGCTGTCATGCAGGTAAACAACCAGAGTGAGAAAGTCTCCTCCTGGGATGAAACTAGAAACATCTGAAAGAAGATCTGAAGTCCAGACCCCATGATTCAACTTCCAGACGTCACCTGGAGGAGGAGCTTCACTGATACGAGGAAATGTTCAGAAATAAAGAATCCTGAAAACATCAAAGTTTTAATGATTGAATCAGGTGTTCATTCCATGAGGGGCGGGGTTACAACCATTCAGTCACTAAAAACAAAGAGAAACTTTACAAACTCTCAGTTCCAAAGCAGATCTGAGAAAAGGATGAAAAATAAAAAACAGAATCTGAACACCAACAAACCACCATCAGATGAACAAATGAAGAAGTTTCCAACCACACTGTCTGGGTCTGTGGTCTGAGCTCTAAACACAGAAACATGAGTCATTTCTGAGCCTGAGACAGAGAAACCACAGCAGAGCAGAGAGAGTTTCCTGTAGGTCTTCATGCTCCGAGTCCTCTCAGCTCCTGCAGCTCTACAGCTGCTGCTGGACTACCTCAGGGTGGAGTAGATGACGGCTGGACCCTCTGACAACACAAAGACAGAGAGGAGAACGTCATGGAGAAGATCTGAGGGACACAACATCATCTCAAGACGGCACACTGGGAGGTGAACGTCTGAGACGGAGATCCTGAGAAGAACAGGATCACCTGAAGACCTGATCACCTGCTTCTGAACAGGAATAAACCAAATTATAGTCAGAGAGGCTGACATGATGACATGAAGACATGAGGACATAAAGAGATGAAGACATGAGTTTCAAGATGACATTGAGTATAAAGGACATGGAGAAATAGAGACATGAAGACATGAGTACATGAAGACATGAGGACATAAAGAGATGCAGACATGAGTACATGAGGACATGAGGACATGAAGACATGAGGACATAAAGAGATGAAGACATGAGTACATGAGGACATGAGTTCAAGATGACATTGAGTATAAAGGACATGGAGAAATAGAGACATGAAGACATGAGTACAAGAAGACATGAAGACACAAGGACATGAAGAGATGAAGACATGAAGAAAATAGAGGCTTAAAAACATGAAGGGATGAAGACATGAGTACAAGAAGACATGAAGAAATAGACATGAAGACATAAGTACAAGAAGACATGAAGACATGAGTACATGAAGACATGAGTACATGTAGACATGAGTACATGTAGACATGAGTACAAGAAGACATGAAGAAATAGACATGAAGACATGAGTACAAGAAGACATGAAGAAATAGACATGTAGACATGAGTACATGTAGACATGAGTACAAGAAGACATGAAGAAATAGACATGAAGACATGAGTACAAGAAGACATGAAGAAATAGACATGTAGACATGAGTACATGTAGACACGAGTACAAGAAGACATGAAGAAATAGACATGAAGACATGAGTACATGAAGACATGAGGACATGTAGACATGAGTACAAGAAGACATGAAGAAATAGACATGAAGACATGAAGACATGAGTATAAGAAGACATGAAGAAATAGACATGTAGACATGAGTACATGTAGACATGAGTACAAGAAGACATGAAGAAATAGACATGAAGACATGAGTACAAGAAGACATGAAGAAATAGACATGTAGACATGAGTACAAGAAGACATGAAGAAATAGACATGAAGACATGAGGACATGTAGACATGAGTACAAGAAGACATGAAGAAATAGACATGAAGACATGAGTACATGAAGACATGAGTATAAGAAGACATGAAGAAATAGACATGTAGACATGAGTACATGTAGACATGAGTACAAGAAGACATGAAGAAAATAGACATGAAGACATGAGTACATGTAGACATGAGTACAAGAAGACATGAAGAAATAGACATGAAGACATGAGTACATGAGGACATGTAGACATGAGTACATGTAGACATGAGTACAAGAAGACATGAAGAAATAGACATGAAGACATGAGTACATGAAGACATGAGGACAAGAAGACATGAAGAAATAGACATGAAGACATGAGTACATGAAGACATGAAGAAATAGACATGTAGACATGAGTACATGTAGACATGAGTACAAGAAGACATGAAGAAATAGACATGAAGACATGAGTACATGTAGACATGAGTACAAGAAGACATGAAGAAATAGACATGTAGACATGAGTACATGAAGACATGAGGACAAGAAGACATGAAGAAATAGACATGAAGACATGAGTACATGAAGACATGAGTACAAGAAGACATGAAGAAATAGACATGTAGACATGAGTACATGAAGACATGAAGAAATAGACATGTAGACATGAGTAATGTAGACATGAGTACAAAGAAGACATGAAGAAATAGACATGAAGACATGAGTACATGAAGACATGAAGAAATAGACATGTAGACATGAGTACATGTAGACATGAAGAAATAGACATGTAGACATGAGTACATGAAGACATGAAGAATAGACATGTAGACATGAGTACATGTAGACATGAGTACAAGAAGACATGAAGAAATAGACATGTAGACATGAGTACATGTAGACACGAGTACAAAAGACATGAAGAAATAGACATGAAGACATGAGTACATGAAGACATGAGTACAAGAAGACATGAAGAAATAGACATGTAGACATGAGTACATGAAGACATGAGGACAAGAAGACATGAAGAAATAGACATGAAGACATGAGTACATGAAGAGATGAGTACAAGAAGACATGAAGAAATAGACATGTAGACATGAGTACATGAAGACATGAGGACAAGAAGACATGAAGAAATAGACATGAAGACATGAGTACATGTAGACATGAGTACAAGAAGACATGAAGAAATACACATGAAGACATGAAGAGATGAAGACATGAGTACATGTAGACATGAGTACATGTAGACATGAGGACATGAAGACATGAAGACTCCATCCAGGACCAGACAGAGAAGATGAAGGAAGAGATCTACTGTCAGCAGAGGCCGTCCTGAATAGTTTAATGTTCTGGACAGAACGTTAAAATCCCTCCACCTCACACACTTAACCTCCCCAAGCCCCGCCCCCAAGACCTTAAAGCCTCCATACATTCAAACAGACATTAGTTAACTTTATTAAACATAGGAATAAATGCACTAGTTAGAACAAATGAAAAAGATAAGGTAAATAAAATAAAATGTAAATATAAATGACTCAATCTACAAATGGAATAAATAAATAAATATTAATTATCTGTTATACTTATTTAAATAAAATTATTATTATTGTGCTTGTCTGTATAAATGCTTTTATTTGATCAATGACATCATCAATCGTGTCGTGATGATGATGTTGAGTCCAGACACTCAGACTTCCTGTCCACATCCTCTGCAGTTACACCCCCCCCCCCCCCCCCCTCTCTTCCTGTGCTCTCTTACCTACAGAGAGAGAGAGTGACATTAGAGCTGCATGTGGACATGATAGTGAGAACGCTCTACCACGGGTTACATGAACGTCTCATGAACGTGGACTGGTCCAGTATGAACGTCAGCGATTTCAATAAGAAAGAGGGAGGTGACAATAGATTGACTGTCTATGAGAACTGGACACAGTCTCCCCTCCCCTGATGTTACAAACAGGAAGTACCCCAGAAACCCCAATGACTGATAACCAGCTGTTATCAGTCATTGATACCTTTGATAATCTGTGTTCTTTAAATTATTTTTTTATTTATTGCAATTAATTCTAGTTATAAACTGACCAATCAGAGGCCTCAGTCCCGCCTCAAACGTTTGATTGACAGATTCTCCAGAGCTGTCTTTCATTGGAAGGGGTGTGGCCTTCCAACAAGCTGACTCCTGATTAGCATGTGGTTGCCATAGAGAACATGACTCAGACCAATCACAGCTCATTACCATCGTCTGGCTCCAACATGGCGAAGAACATATGAAGAAAAACGGTGACTGGATTGACCTCATTTGGTTGAACCAGGAGGAAGGACCTTTATACGGGGATATCACAAATAGAGGTGGGACAAAAAATTTCGGTATGGCGAACTATTGTGATATTTCAATTCCCGAGTGATTATCTGTCCTCTCTTTCCCTGAATCGATTTCTTAAGTTAATTCCAAAAGAGTCCACCGGGGGGGGGGGGGGGGGCGCTTCTCGTGAGCATGCTAGTGAAAAGTAAGGATACCTTCATGAACCATCATCAGTTTTTACTGGACCGATGAGCTTTTAGCCCAAATGCCTGAAATAATTTAGTTATTAAATCCCAGATGCGGTTTTATTCAGCTACGGCGCTAACATAGGGTGCACTGGTCCTGCTGCTCTTATTCATGCAGAGGGGAGGGGCGGGGCTTCTCGTGAGCTCCGCCCAGGCAGCAAAGCGGCCGCGAGCAGAAAGATGTGTGAAACTTTTCTAAAGAAGATGCAGACAGCGCACGGTGTTTCTAATGTAACTAAAACATAGATTGTAAGGGTAATAACAGCTGTAATCTGAATACATGCACTGGAAAATAAATAAACAATAAACAATGAAAATATTACACCTCAATTATTATAATAATAAATCATCTGACAAAAAATATTAAAATGATTTAAATGCAGCATTATGAATTTTTATACAAACATTTTTGTTCTTTAAAATGAAATTTCTATTTGATATTCTCTGCATTTTAGTTCTTCACTGGAGTTTGTTTATTTTTTTCTTAAAATATATATTATTAGTATTGTGAAGACATTTTGATATTAATTGTTTATTTTTTTCTAATGTTGTAAATGGCGTTAAAGTATCGTTTTGTTCAAAAAAGGTTTTGAAGAAAATTCTCTCTCTCCATTGCTGACCGCCCGCATCACCTGCAGGTAACACCAGCTCTTGTTAGATCTGACGGTGATGTCCTGAAGGTCCTAAAGCCCAAATCCTTGTTGGAAAAGTTCTGTCCATAAACCATCTATCATCCATCCATCCATCCATCCATCCATCCATCCATCCATCCATCCATCCATCCATCCATCCATCATCCATCCATCCATCCATCCATCCATCCATCCATCCATCCATCATCCATCATCCATCATCCATCATCCATCATCCATCATCCATCATCCATCCATCATCCATCATCCATCCATCCATCCATCCATCATCCATCCATCATCCATCCATCCATCCATCATCCATCCATCCATCATCCATCCATCATCCATCCATCATCCATCCATCATCCATCCATCCATCATCCATCCATCATCCATCCATCATCCATCCATCATCCATCCATTCATCCATCATCCATCCATCCATCCATCCATCCATCATCCATCCATCATCCATCCATCCATCCATCCATCATCCCATTCATCCATCCATCATCCATCCATCATCCATCCATCCATCATCCATCCATCATCCATCCATCATCCATCCATCATCCATCCATCCATCCATCCATCCATCATCCATTCATCCATCCATCATCCATCCATCCATCCATCCATCATCCATCCATCATCCATCCATCATCCATCCATCCATCATCCATCCATCATCCATCCATCATCCATCCATCCACCATCCATCCATCCATCATCCATATCATCATCCATCATCATCCATCATCCATCATCCATCCATCCATCCATCATCTCCATCCATCCATCCATCATCCATCCATCATCCATCCATCATCCATCATCCATCCATCATCCATCCATCATCCATCCATCATCCATCCATCATCCATCCATCATCCATCCATCATCCATCCATCATCCATCCATCCATCATCAATCCATCCATCATCCATCCATCATCCATCCCATCCATCCATCCATCATCCATTCATCCATCCATCATCCATCCATCCATCCATCATCCATCCATCATCCATCCATCATCCATCCATCCATCCATCCATCCATCATCCATCCATCCACCATCCATCCATCCATCCATCATCCATCCATCCATCATCCATCCATCCATCCATCCATCCATCCATCCATCATCCATCCATCCATCATCCATCCATCATCCATCCATCCATCCATCATCCATCCATCATCCATCCATCCATCATCCATCCATCCATCCATCATCCATCCATCATCCATCCATCCATCATCCATCCATCATCCATCCATCTATCATCCATCATCCATCATCCATCCATCATCCATCCATCCATCCATCCATCATCCATCCATCCATTATCCATCATCCATCCATCATCCATCCATCCATCATCCATCCATCCATCCATCCATCCATCATCCATCCATCCATCATCCATCATCATCCATCCATCCATCATCCATCATCCATCCATCCATCCATCATCCATCCATCCATCATCCATCATCCATCCATCATCCATCCATCATCCATCCATCCATCCATCATCCATCCATCCATCATCCATCCATCCATCATCCATCCATCATCATCCATCCATCCATCATCCATCTATCATCCATCCATCCATCTATCATCATCCATCCATTCCATCCATCATCATCATCCATCCATCATCATCCATCCATCATCCATCCATCCATCATCCATCCATCCATCCATCATCCATCCATCCATCATCCATCATCATCCATCCATCATCCATCATCCATCCATCCATCCATCCATCCATCCATCATCCATCCATCCATCCATCATCCATCCATCCATCATCCATCTATCATCCATCATCCATCCATCCATCATCCATCTATCATCCATCCATCCATCCATCCATCATCATCCATCCATCATCCATCCATCATCCATCCATCCATCATCCATCCATCATCATCATCCATCCATCCATCATTCATCATCCATCCATCCATCCATCATCCATCCATCCATCATCCATCTATCATCCATCATCCATCCATCCATCAATCCATCCATCATCATCCATCCCATCATCCATCCATCATCCATCCATCCATCCATCATCCATCCATCCATCCATCCATCATCCATCCATCCATCATCCATCTATCATCCATCCATCTATCATCCATCATCCATCATCCATCATCCATCCATCATCCATCCATCCATCATCCATCCATCCATCCATCCATTCCATCATCCATCCACCATCCATCCATATCATCCACCCATCATCCATCCATCCATCATCCATCATCCATCATCCATCCATCCATCCATCATCCATCATCATCCATCCATCATCCATCATCCATCATCATCCATCCATCCATCCATCCATCATCCATCATCATCCATCCATCCATCCATCATCCATCCATCATCCATCCATCATCCATCCATCCTCATCCATCCATCATCCATCCATCCATCCATCCATCCATCCATCATCCATCATCATCCAATCCATCATCCATCCATCATCCATCATCCATCATCCATCCATCATCCATTCATCCATCCATCATCCATCCATCCATCCATCATCCATCCATCATCCATCCATCATCCATCCATCCATCCATCCATCATCATCCATCCATCCACCATCCATCCATCCATCCATCATCCATCCATCTCCATCATCCCATCCATCCATCCATCCATCATCCATCATCCATCCATCCCATCATCCATCCATCATCATCCATCCATCCATCATCATCCATCCATCATCATCATCCATCCATCATCCATCCATCATCCATCCATCATCCATCCATCCATCATCCATCCATCCATCCATCCATCTATCATCCATCATCCATCATCCATCCATCATCCATCCATCCATCCATCATCCATCCATCCATTATCCATCATCCATCCATCATCCACCATCCATCATCCATCCATCCATCCATCCATCATCCATCCATCCATCATCATCCATCATCCATCCATCCATCATCCATCATCCATCCATCCATCCATCCATCATCCATCCATCATCATCCATCATCCATCCATCATCCATCCATCCATCCATCATCCATCCATCCATCCATCCATCATCCATCATCATCCATATCCATCATCATCCATCCATCATCCATCTATCATCATCCATCACTATCATCCATCATCATCCATCCATCCATCATCCATCCATCATCCATCATCCTCCATCCATCATCCATCCATCCATCCATCATCCATCCATCCCATCATCATCCATCATCCATCCATCCATCATCCATCCATCCATCCATCCATCCATCCATCCATCATCCATCCATCCATCCATCATCCATCCATCCATCATCCATCTATCATCCATCATCCATCCATCCATCATCCATCTATCATCCATCATCCATCCATCCATCCATCATCCATCCATCATCCATCCATCCATCATCCATCCTTCATCCATCCATCCATCCATCCATCCATCCATCCATCCATCATCCATCCATCCATCATTATCCATCCATCATCCATCCATCCATCATCCATCTATCATCCATCATCCATCATCCATCCATCATCCATCTCATCATCCATCCATCCATCCATCCATCCATCATCCATCCATCCATCATCCATCTATCATCCATCCATCTATCATCCATCATCCATCCATCCATCATCCATCCATCATCATCCATCCATCATCCATCCATCATCCATCATCCATCCATCTATCATCCATCATCCATCCATCATCATCCATCTCATCACCATCCATCCATCCATCATCCATCCATCATCATCCATCCATCATCCATCCCATCATCCATCCATCCATCCATCATCCATCATCCATCCATCATCATCCATCCATCATCCATCCATCATCCATCTATCATCCATCCATCATCCATCATCCATCCATCATCCATCCATCCACCCATCCATCCATCCATCCATCATCCATCCAACCATCATCCATCTATCATCCATCATCCATCCATCCATCCATCCATCATCCATCCATCATCCATCATCCATCCATCATCCATCCATCCATCCATCCATCCATCCATCATCCATCCATCATCCATCCATCCATCCATCATCCATCCATCCATCCATCATCCATCCATCATCCATCATCCATCCATCTATCCATCATCCATCCATCATCCATCCATCCATCCATCCATCCATCATCCATCCATCCATCCATCCATCCATCATCCATCCATTCCATCCATCATCCATCCATCATCCATCATCCATCCATCCATCCATCCATCCATCCATCCATCATCCATCCATCATCCATCCATCATCCATCCATCCATCATCATCCATCCATCCATCCATCCATCCATCATCCATCCATCCATCATCCATCCATCCATCCATCCATCCATCATCATCCATCATCATCATCCATCCATCATCCATCCATCCACCATCATCCATCCATCATCCATCCATCCATCATCCATCCATCATCCATCCATCTATCATCCATCATCCATCATCCATCCATCATCCATCCATCCATCCATCCATCGTCCATCCATCATCCATCCATCATCCATCCATCCATCATCCATCATCCAGCCATCCATCATCCATCCATCATCCATCCATCATCCATCCATCCATCCATTCCATCCATCTCCATCATCCATCATCCATCCATCCATCATCCATATCCATCCATCATCCATCATCATCATCCATCCATCATCCATCCATCCATCCATCCATCCATCATCCATCCATCCACCATCCATCCATCCATCCATCATCCATCCATCCATCCATCCATCCATCCATCCATCCATCCATCATCCATCCACCATCATCCATCCATCATCCATCCATCATCCATCCATCCATCCATCATCCATCCATCATCCATCCATCATCCATCCATCCATCATCCATCCATCATCCATCCATCATCCATCCATCATCTCCATCATCCATCCATCATCCATCCATCCATCATCAATCCATCCATCATCCATCATCATCATCCATCATCCATCTCCCATCATCATTCATCCATCCCATCATCCATCCATCCATCATCATCCATCATCATCCATCCATCCATCCATCCATCCATCCATCATCCATCCATCCTCATCCACCATCCATCCATCCATCCATCCATCATCCATCCATCCATCATCCATCCATCCATCCATCCATCCATCCATCCATCATCCATCCATCCATCATCCATCTCATCCATCCATCCATCCATCATCCATCCATCATCCATCCATCCATCATCCATCCATCCATCCATCCATCCATCATCCATCCATCATCATCCATCCATCATCCATCCATCTATCATCCATCATCCATCATCCATCCATCATCCATCATCCATCCATCCATCCATCCATCCATCCATTATCCATCATCCATCCATCATCCATCCATCCATCATCCATCCATCCATCCATCCATCATCCATCCATCCATCATCCATCCATCATCCATCATCCATCATCCATCATCCATCCATCCATCCATCATCCATCCATCCATCATCCATCCATCATCCATCCATCATCCATCCATCCATCCATCATCCATCCATCCATCCATCCATCCATCCATCCATCATCATCCATCCATCATCCATCCATCCATCATCCATCTATCATCCATCCATCTATCATCCATCATCCATCATCCATCCATCCATCATCCATCCATCATCCATCCATCATCCATCCATCATCCATCCATCATCATCCATCCATCCATCGCATCCATCCATCCATCATCCATCCATCATCCATCCATCCATCATCCATCCATCCATCCATCCATCCATCATCCATCCATCCATCCATCATCCATCCATCCATCATCCATCTATCATCCATCATCCATCCATCCATCATCCATCTATCATCCATCATCCATCCATCCATCCATCATCCATCCATCATCCATCCATCATCCATCCATCCATCATCCATCCATCATCCATCCATCCATCCATCCATCCATCATCCATCCATCCATCATCCATCCATCCATCATCCATCTATCATCCATCATCCATCCATCCATCATCCATCCATCCATCATCCATCATCCATCCATCATCCATCCATCATCCATCCATCTATCATCCATCATCCATCCATCCATCATCCATCCATCATCCATCCATCCATCATCCATCCATCATCCATCCATCTATCATCCATCATCCATCCATCATCCATCCATCATCCATCCATCCATCCATCCATCCATCCATCCATCCATCATCCATCCATCATCCATCCATCCATCATCCATCCATCCATCCATCCATCCATCCATCCATCCACCATCATCCATCCATCCATCATCCATCATCATCCATCCATCATCCATCCATCCATCCATCCATCCATCATCCATCCATCATCCATCCATCATCCATCCATCCATCATCCATCCATCATCCATCCATCTATCATCCATCACCATCCATCCATCCATCCATCATCCATCATCCATCCATCCATCCATCCATCATCCATCCATCATCATCCATCCATCCATCATCCATCCATCCATCCATCCATCCATCCATCCATCATCCATCATCCATCATCCATCCATCATCCATCCATCCATCATCCATCTATCATCCATCATCCATCCATCCATCCATCATCCATCCATCATCCATCCATCCATCCATCCATCCATCATCCATCAACCATCATCCATCTATCATCCATCATCCATCCATCCATCCATCATCCATCCATCCATCCATCCATCATCCATCATCCATCCATCATCCATCCATCCATCCATCCATCATCCATCCATCTATCCATCATCCATCCATCCATCATCCATCCATCATCCATCCATCCATCTATCATCCATCATCCATCCATCCATCATCCATCCATCATCCATCCATCATCCATCCATCCATCATCCATCCATCCATCATCCATCCATCATCCATCCATCATCCATATCCATCCATCCATCCATCCATCCATCCATCATCCATCCATCCATCCATCATTCATCCATCCATCCATGTCCATCATCCATCCATCATTCATATCATCCATCATCCATCCATCCATCCATCATCATCCATCATCCATTATCATCCATCATCCATCCATCATCATCCATCCATTCCATCATCCCATCCATCATCCATCCATCCATCATCATCCATCCATCATCATCCATCCATCATCCATCCATCATCCATCCATCTATCATCCATCATCCATCCATCCATCCATCATCCATCCATCCATCCATCCATCATCCATCCATCATCCATCCATCATCCATCCATCCATCATCATCCATCATCCATCCATCCATCCATCCATCCATCCATCATCCATCCATCCATCCATCATCCATCCATCCATCACCATCTATCATCATCCATCATTCCATCCATCCATCATCCATCCATCCCATCCATCATCCATTCATCCATCCATCCATCATCCATCCATCCATCCATCCATCATCCATCCATCATCCATCATCATCCATCTATCATCCATCCATCCATCCATCATCCATTCATCATCCATCCATCCATCCATCATCCATCCATCCATCATCCATCCATCATCCATCCATCCATCCATCATCCATTCATCATCCATCCATCCATCATCCATCCATCTCCATCCATCTATCATCCATCATCCATCATCCATCCATCATCCATCCATCCATCCATCATCCATCCATCCATCATCCATCCATCATCCATCCATCCATCTATCATCCATCATCCATCATCCATCCATCATCCATCTATCATCCATCCATCCATCCATCCATCCATCATCCATCCATCATCCATCCATCCATCCATCCATCCATCCATCCATCCATCATCCATCATCCATCATCCATCATCCATCCATCATCCATCCATCATCCATCCATCCATCATCCATCCATCATCCATCCATCATCATCCATCTATCATCCATCATCCATCCATCCATCATCCATCTATCATCCATCATCCATCCATCCATCCATCATCCATCCATCATCCATCCATCATCCATCCATCCATCATCCATCCATATCATCCATCATCCATCCATTCATCCATCCATCATCCATCATCCATCTATCCTCCCTGTAACACAGTCCAGTAGAACTTTTATCCAACAAATCTATATTCAATGTATTGTTTTTCCACCTTCTTGTCCTTCAAACTGAGTCATGAAGTTTAGCAGAAAACCTCTCAGCCCCTGATGGAGGAAATCCACAGACAACCATCTGAACAGGAAGTGTACCTGTCAGGTGTTTCTGTCGGATCGTTCTCTGATGGTCTTCTGTCCAAACGTCTGGTCTGCAGTAGAACCTGGAGCTGGATCTCCATCTGTAAGACATGATGAACACATGAACTCTGATCCACTCAGGATGATCCACATAAATAACATTTTTACAGATTTATCATTAAAATGTTGAACTTGACAAACTCTTGAATGTCTACTTTTACTGCGTCTGATTGGCTGCTGGGGGCGGAGCTTGATGTTGATGTCAGCGTATGTAACTTCTGGTGGTGCATCAGCTGATTGAAAAAACATGAAATATTTTCATTTCTTTTTCTTTACCAGGTTTTGCTCTGACATTTAAAACTGAACCTCACCTTCAGACCTCCTGAGAACATGTCGTCCAACCAGAAGAACCAGAACCAGCAGAACCACAACACCAACACACACAGCAGGTAACCAGATATAGAGGGGAAGAGAAGAATGAGGAGGAGGAGGAGGATCAGAGTTGGTTGAAGGAGCAGAGGTGGTTGATGGATTCTCTGAAACAGACCAAAGAAGATGATGATGAAGAAGAAGAGCGTGACCTTTGACCCTGAAGGATCTCCTCACCTGAGACAGAGATCCAGCTGGATGGAGACTCTCCATGATCCCTGATGTGACACTTGTAAGAGACCTTCATCAGACCTGGAAAACATGCTGGAGGGTCATGTGACCTGTAGGCCTCAGTCCTGATGAGGGAGCCATCTTTATAGAAAGCAGCTGAGGTGTTGGAGGGAGGGGTCTCTGATTGACAGCTCAGAGTGAGGTCATGACCCTCCATCACAGGGAGGACAGGACTCTGCAGGATCACTGATCCACCTCAACACAGAGACAAAGCATTTCATCATCTGCACACAGCTGCAGCCAACACTAACTCCACAGTCTGATCTTACCAGAGACACTGATGTTAACCACCATGCTGCTGGCTCCTCCCCCTCCGGACTCACACCAGTACACTCCACTGTCTTCTTTGTATATGTATCTGATCTTACAGGGTAAACTATCTGATTGTCCCCATGTAGATCCACACTTACTCCTGGTTTCTCCTCTGGTGTTCCTCCTCAGAATCCATCCTTCATCCTCACATTCAGATTCACTGATTCTCCTTCAAAGAACTGAGATCTGCTGGACTCACAGTCACACCAACTGGAAGATTCAGATAAAATCATAAAAGATGAAAAATATATTTCTTCTATTTTCAGTACAAATTTTTTTTTTATAAGAAACTGGGGTAAAAATGGATAAAAACATGTCATATTGATTCCTTAAAATTAGTTTATCATCAATAATAAAATTGTTTTTTCAGTTTCATTTCATCCTCAGATTTCTCTGATCATTGATGATAAACTTTGACTCACTTTGGTTTGATTTGCAGTAAAACAGAAACATCAGACCTGAAGAGAAACGACACGATTGGATTAAAAACAGACGGTGACACGGGGAACTGCTGTGAGTTTCAGCTGAGAACTTTCACTGCATGAAGATGTTTGGAGTTTGTTTTCTCTTTTTTAAAATGTGCAACATAAAGAAAAAACAGGTGTGAAGCTGCTATGGTAGAGTGTCTGCCTTGAGGTTGGAAAGGTGTGAGTTAAAATCCACTAGTGGTGTAAAGTCACGTGAAACAGTACAAGAAAATGTGCTTTAAATGCAATAATAAACAGTTCTGAAATAGACGTGATCACCATGTCACTCAGTCGTCTGATGCATGATGGAGGACTGATCAGGTCTCTGTCAGGAGTGGTTGAAAACCAGTTTATTCAACTATTATAGGATCATCTCTTTACGTGTAACCCCTTCCCCGCTCTCTGCACATTACTCTTTTTTCATGGAGGTACTTGCATAAACATGTTCACAGCTTCTCTGTAAATGATCTGAATGGATGATCTTGTTTGATTATTTCTATGACCGTTCTAAAGATGAGATTCGTTCATGAAAGTCACATTTCTACACAGTGTGTGGGAATCACCTGTTCTTCTGTTCCTACTCTTATAACATGCATTTGCAAAGAAACGTTCCACAACTTTTCTCCTGTTACACACCAGACTGCTATTAGCGCTCAAGCTAATCGAGAGAATCCAGTCGATTTCTAATTCAAAGATTTGCAGGACTCAATAAAAAACAAAAAAAAAAACAAGTGTATTATACTGTTCATTCCTGTCTATAAAGAACCTCAAAGTGATATTTTGATCCATTCATTGTGTTGCCCAAGGACAGTTTGACTCATGGGCAAGGCAGGAATTGAACCTGCAATCCTCTGATCAGAGGTTGACCGCCCTACCGCAGCGCCACACCCAAACAATTCATTTACTATCACTTAAAAGAAACTTAAGATATAATTGATTTTTGATCAAAGCATCAGAATATGACAGAAAAAACTACATTGTTGATTGATATTAAACCAGAGCACAGGAAGAACCTCGGATTTTCAGAATAAAAGTATTACTGAAAGTTACTTCTGTACTTACAGAGCAGACATGTTTCCTTCATCCTTCCTCTCTGATCTGATCTCTGCTTTCTGGCAGCTCACTCACACCACACACAAGCTCCGCCCCCTTCTCTCTCTCTCTGTCTTCAACCAGTCTGACTGATAGGAACGGACACACCTGCTGGAACCACCCAGACACTCAACAGTCTGACCCCCCCATCAGAAGGAAGGAACCAGGAAGCAGAACCGAGTCAGAACCAGGTGGATGAGGAGAATGATGGAGAATGTTTCTGAACAGGAACCTGAATCAGTCTGGATGCAGTGATGGATCTGACCAGCAGAGGGAGATGTTGACCTGGAACAGACCTTTGTCTATCAGGGATTCAATCTAATCTGAATACTGAGGATGAAATAAAGATCATCAAGTGTTTTATCAATTTATCAAACATTGTTCCTTCTTGCTGCCAGAGACTGGTAAAGGTTCTCCTCATATCTGAGCCGCATTGACTCTCATTGACTATTTAAAAGATGAATGTTTTTGTTTCTCATAGTAATGATTTTAGGGTATTTTATTTTATACTGTTTTTTGTGTCTGATTCCTTTCTGATTTTATTCTATTTTTATTTTCTTGAATCTCTTAACCTCTTTCCTTTTCTTAAAAGGTCTTGCCTTTTTCCAGGCCACAGTTGCAAATAAGAATGTTGATCTTAATCTGTCCTGCCTGGATAAATAAAGGTTAAATAAATAAAAATAAAAACATTTGGCTGAAGAAACAAAACACCTTAGACTGTGTCCAAATTCCTTTGCTACGCTCCAGTCCGGGGGTGTCTATAGTCAGACCTCGAGGGCCGGCCTCCTGCTGGCTTCTCCAGAAACCTGCTTTATCTGCTGCTGATCACCTGGATGAGGTGCATCAAGCCAAAAAGAAGCATGAAAGGCAGGTTGGTTCATGGAGGACACTGGCCCTCGAGGCCTGCATTTGGACACTCCTGTTCTAGTGCACTACAGGTGTAGATCTGTCTGAATCTACTATTCCTAAATCAAGTGCTCTAAAAATTTCCCAGAATTCTCAACATATCAGATTTATACTTTGTGAAATCCGTGACATCATAGTCGTCATAAAAAAAGTAGTGATTATGGTTTCCAAACTGTTCTGATAGTCCAGGATACTAGATCGTCTCATCATCCCCGCACCCCCCACCCCCGCAAGGAGGGAGGAGCCAAGAAGGAGCCAGTACCAGGGACAGGTCCAGCCCCTGCCCCCAAGCACCTCTCCCATGGGTGCACTGGTCAGGCACTGACGGACCGGGGCGGCCGGACCAGCCGCGGCCCCCACCAAATGTTTCAGTAGAGACCACAACACGCCAGACCCCCCAGGCCCCGTACCAAATGGGACCCCCTGCTCCTCACGGAAAGCCCCCCCACCAGGCGGGTGAGTAAGTAAGATAATTAACAATCTCTGTTTTGCAACTGATTTTGATTGATTGATTGATTGGTTTATTTCAAGCATAGATTGAAAATACAGGACAAAACACACAATTATTTCAAACTCATTACAGAAACAATACTTATGTCACATTTGGTTCATTCATTCTTTGTGATTATTAACTAAAGTCAGTAGAGTTTGATTGATTGCTTGAGAAGGAGTGAGAAGAAGTGAACTTATATAATCCCACCCCTACTTGATTACTTCATTTAACTGTTTTGCATAATTATGTCTTCCGGTTGTTTTTTATTTTTTTCTCAATACATTCCCAATAGTAAAGTAAAGTGCTTGTTGATTATTGATTAATCTCGTAAAGCATTATTTCAGTAAACAGTAACATCAATCATACATCATGTAACAGATATGTAAAAACTCACTGATTATCATCATAATACAATGTCAATGTCATGTCTATGCAGAAAAATAATAACATATTGAAATCAAGTTTTCTAGTAACATTAGAGCTTATTGATCATTCTCTGAAAGAATTCTTGTATATTTTCAATAAATCAAGCAACTTCTTGATATCCTCTGAATCGTCCGGTGCTGGGGTTTTTTTCGGCGGCATGATCAGGAATTGTTTTTAACAATATTTACCCTTTTTGGAGTAAATAGAGTTTTTTGATACGCAGCTGCGCTTGCCTCCGTGCCGTCGTGGCGTCTTCCCGGAAGCAAAAAAATTTTTTAAATTACTATGCTGATATGTTGAAGTCACATGAAGACCTCTTTTGTGAAAACAAGAAGAAGTGCATTCAAAGCAAATACACTGTGTAGATTAGATAAGTCTTTAGGTGGAGTTGGTAGCAAATAAAAGAGCTAGTCCATTTAAATCGGTGGTTGCTCTGACTTTTCATAAGCCAAAGAAGAAGTTCCTTTGTAAAAAGTTCCTTCCACATTGAAAACAAATATCAGAAAATGTCGGCACGTTTAACCAAAAGTTACAAATTTCATGGAAATACCACGTTTAAGCATTTTATTTCCCAAAGATTCACATAAACCCCAGCTGTTCTGTTTGCAACAATTATAAATTGAAATCTTTCCACTCATTTTGACTTGCATTCATACTTCAACATTCTAGTGTTTTAAACTTATTGCAATTACATATTCTCCCAAATGTTTCTAGCCTATATTATTTTTTTTAATACAAAGAAGACAATGATCAATCTTTCTGGTCTAATGTTACATCCATAAATAATAAATATACTATAATAACTTGGCAATTCGTATTTATGAAGTTTTCTGAATCTATCCAAAGCTCAGATAATTTAAAGTCTTTAAAACCTTGAAAACTAACTGGAGTTACTCCTTTCACTCCATTCTTTTAAGTTTATGATTCATTAAAACATGGGTTGCAATTTTCTTTTTCCTTTCTTTTTTTCAAGTATTGCTGTTTTTTTTTTCCTTCCCTTTTGCTCTATCTTGAGTGACTACATATATTGATGTTGAGTGTTTTTAACGTTTTTGGAAGGCTAGTGCGCCCTGTAGATGATGAACCATTATGAACGTTCTCCCTCAGAGGAAGGAGGTGTGGCCTGAAGGTGTGGCCTGACAGGTAAACGTCAGTTCTGCAGCCCGTGACGGAAGCAGCCGGAGATTCCAGCCGTTGGACTGAGTTCAGTTCAGTGTTTCACAAATGTTTCCGTCAGCAGGACCATGTCTGCTGTTCTGATCCGGTTCTGTCTGGTTCTTCTTCACATCTGGGGATCTATTGAAGGTACGTTCTTCTGATTCCACCAGAATAATGTTTACAAATGATGAGGAAGTATAAGTTTACTTTCACTTGACAGAAACCTCCAGGGTTTAAAAGAGTTTCAATCGTCTGTAGATGTTTTCCAGACGATGAAGATTCATTCAAACAAAGTCAATGATTTATGAAAACAGGATTTTAGGAAAAGAGTTCAAAATATTATCACGTTATTAAAGCGATGAATGGCAATATTCTCAAAGCCTTTGCTAAAAAAAAAAACAAACCAAAAATGTTTTTCTGACTAATGATAAAACAATAATCATTTCACATGACTCGTTTTCATTATTCACGATCCACGTAACGATCTTTCCACCGCAAACTCCGCTTCAATGTGATCTAAGGAGAGCTGCAGCGCTCGGCCTGAGCTGCTGCTGACAGTAAGGAACCGTCAACAAAGTGCGAGAGCGGGGTGTTCCGTAAAATCTCTAACTGGAAACACTTGAAATGTTTCTATGATTTTCACAGTAAAAATTAGTACAAAAAAAAAGTGATTTAACAGTAAAGTACATAACTTGATTGAGGATTGTTAGTTTTTTTTTATTCAGCTGTTATATACAAATTGTATTGAAGTCATGTGATTATTCACGATAACTTAAACATTTGTGATAGTTGACCAATGAATAACAATCCCTTTATTATTTTCAAAATACATAACAAAATGTTATTCTGTGTTAATTTGAGATGTTTTTTAGTCAAATCCAACATGATTTTTCTTTTTTAAGTAAGCATTTCCAGCTTAGATCAGAACCTGTTGATGTCTGTAGATCAGAACCTGTTGATGATCTGTAGATCAGAACCTGTTGATGATCTGTAGATCAGAACCTGTTGATGTCTGTAGATCAGAACCTGTTGATGATCTGTAGATCAGAACCTGTTGATGTCTGTAGATCAGAATCTGTTGATGATCTGTAGATCAGAACCTGGTGATGGTCAGTAGATCAGAACCTGTTGATGATCTGTAGATCAGAACTGTTGATGTCTGTAGATCAGAACCTGTTGATGATCTGTAGATCAGAACCTGTTGATGTCTGTAGATCAGAACCTGTTGATGATCTGTAGATCAGAACCTGGTGATGGTCACTAGATCAGAACCTGGTGATGGTCAGTAGATCAGAACCTGTTGATGTCTGTAGATCAGAACCTGTTGATGATCTGTAGATCAGAACCTGGTGATGGTCACTAGATCAGAACCTGGTGATGGTCAGTAGATCAGAACCTGTTGATGTCTGTAGATCAGAACCTGTTGATGATCTGTAGATCAGAACCTGGTGATGGTCACTAGATCAGAACCTGGTGATGGTCAGTAGATCAGAACCTGTTGATGTCTGTAGATCAGAACCTGTTTATGGTCTGTAGATCAGAACCTGTTGATGATCTGTAGATCAGAACCTGGTGACGGTCACTAGATCAGAACCTGGTGATGGTCACTAGATCAGAACCTGGTGATGGTCAGTAGATCAGAACCTGTTGATGTCTGTAGATCAGAACCTGTTGATGGTCACTAGATCAGAACCTGGTGATGGTCTGTAGATCAGAACCTGTTGATGGTCAGTAGATCAGAACCTGTTGATGTCTGTAGATCAGAACCTGTTGATGGTCTGTAGATCAGAACCTGTTGATGTCTGTAGATCAGAACCTGTTGATGGTCTGTAGATCAGAACCTGTTGATGTCTGTAGATCAGAACCTGTTGATGGTCACTAGATCAGATCAGAACCTGGTGATGGTCAGTAGATCAGAACTGTTGATGTCTGTAGATCAGAACTTTGATGGTCACTAGATCAGAACCTGGTGATGGTCTGTAGATCAGAACCTGTTGATGGTCAGTAGATCAGAACCTGTTGATGATCTGTAGATCAGAACCTGTTGATGTCTGTAGATCAGAACCTGTTGATGGTCAGTAGATCAGAACCTGTTGATGTCTGTAGATCAGAACCTGTTGATGGTCTGTAGATCAGAACCTGTTGATGGTCAGTAGATCAGAACCTGTTGATGATCTGTAGATCAGAACCTGTTGATGTCTGTAGATCAGAACCTGTTGATGTCTGTAGATCAGAACCTGTTGATGTCTGTAGATCAGAACCTGTTGATGTCTGTAGATCAGAACCTGGTGATGGTCTGTAGATCAGAACCTGTTGATGATCTGTAGATCAGAACCTGTTGATGATCTGTAGATCAGAACCTGTTGATGGTCAGTAGATCAGAACCTGTTGATGGTCTGTAGATCAGAACCTGGTGATGGTCAGTAGATCAGAACCTGTTGATGATCCGTAGATCAGAACCTGTTGATGTCTGTAGATCAGAACCTGTTGATGGTCAGTAGATCAGAACCTGGTGATGGTCACTAGATCAGAACCTGGTGATGGTCACTAGATCAGAACCTGTTGATGTCTGTAGATCAGAACCTGTTGATGGTCTGTAGATCAGAACCTGGTGATGGTCTGTAGATCAGAACCTGTTGATGATCTGTAGATCAGAACCTGTTGATGTCTGTAGATCAGAACCTGTTGATGGTCAGTAGATCAGAACCTGTTGATGATCTGTAGATCAGAACCTGTTGATGTCTGTAGATCAGAACCTGTTGATGGTCACTAGATCAGAACCTGGTGATGGTCTGTAGATCAGAACTGTTGATGGTCAGTAGATCAGAACCTGTTGATGTCTGTAGATCAGAACCTGTTGATGGTCTGTAGATCAGAACCTGTTGATGTCTGTAGATCAGAACCTGTTGATGGTCTGTAGATCAGAACCTGTTGATGTCTGTAGATCAGAACCTGTTGATGGTCACTAGATCAGAACCTGGTGATGGTCAGTAGATCAGAACCTGTTGATGTCTGTAGATCAGAACCTGTTGATGGTCACTAGATCAGAACCTGGTGATGGTCTGTAGATCAGAACCTGTTGATGGTCAGTAGATCAGAACCTGTTGATGATCTGTAGATCAGAACCTGTTGATGTCTGTAGATCAGAACCTGTTGATGGTCAGTAGATCAGAACCTGTTGATGTCTGTAGATCAGAACCTGTTGATGGTCTGTAGATCAGAACCTGTTGATGGTCAGTAGATCAGAACCTGTTGATGATCTGTAGATCAGAACCTGTTGATGTCTGTAGATCAGAACCTGTTGATGTCTGTAGATCAGAACCTGTTGATGTCTGTAGATCAGAACCTGTTGATGTCTGTAGATCAGAACCTGGTGATGGTCTGTAGATCAGAACCTGTTGATGATCTGTAGATCAGAACCTGTTGATGATCTGTAGATCAGAACCTGTTGATGGTCAGTAGATCAGAACCTGTTGATGGTCTGTAGATCAGAACCTGGTGATGGTCAGTAGATCAGAACCTGTTGATGATCCGTAGATCAGAACCTGTTGATGTCTGTAGATCAGAACCTGTTGATGGTCAGTAGATCAGAACCTGGTGATGGTCACTAGATCAGAACCTGGTGATGGTCACTAGATCAGAACCTGTTGATGTCTGTAGATCAGAACCTGTTGATGGTCTGTAGATCAGAACCTGGTGATGGTCTGTAGATCAGAACCTGTTGATGATCTGTAGATCAGAACCTGTTGATGTCTGTAGATCAGAACCTGTTGATGGTCAGTAGATCAGAACCTGTTGATGATCTGTAGATCAGAACCTGTTGATGTCTGTAGATCAGAACCTGTTGATGGTCTGTAGATCAGAACCTGTTGATGTCTGTAGATCAGAACCTGTTGATGGTCTGTAGATCAGAACCTGTTGATGTCTGTAGATCAGAACCTGTTGATGGTCACTAGATCAGAACCTGGTGATGGTCAGTAGATCAGAACCTGTTGATGTCTGTAGATCAGAACCTGTTGATGGTCACTAGATCAGAACCTGGTGATGGTCTGTAGATCAGAACCTGTTGATGGTCAGTAGATCAGAACCTGTTGATGATCTGTAGATCAGAACCTGTTGATGTCTGTAGATCAGAACCTGTTGATGGTCAGTAGATCAGAACCTGTTGATGTCTGTAGATCAGAACCTGTTGATGGTCTGTAGATCAGAACCTGTTGATGGTCAGTAGATCAGAACCTGTTGATGATCTGTAGATCAGAACCTGTTGATGTCTGTAGATCAGAACCTGTTGATGTCTGTAGATCAGAACCTGTTGATGTCTGTAGATCAGAACCTGTTGATGTCTGTAGATCAGAACCTGGTGATGGTCTGTAGATCAGAACCTGTTGATGATCTGTAGATCAGAACCTGTTGATGATCTGTAGATCAGAACCTGTTGATGGTCAGTAGATCAGAACCTGTTGATGGTCTGTAGATCAGAACCTGGTGATGGTCAGTAGATCAGAACCTGTTGATGATCCGTAGATCAGAACCTGTTGATGTCTGTAGATCAGAACCTGTTGATGGTCAGTAGATCAGAACCTGGTGATGGTCACTAGATCAGAACCTGGTGATGGTCACTAGATCAGAACCTGTTGATGTCTGTAGATCAGAACCTGTTGATGGTCTGTAGATCAGAACCTGGTGATGGTCTGTAGATCAGAACCTGTTGATGATCTGTAGATCAGAACCTGTTGATGTCTGTAGATCAGAACCTGTTGATGGTCAGTAGATCAGAACCTGTTGATGATCTGTAGATCAGAACCTGTTGATGTCTGTAGATCAGAACCTGTTGATGGTCTGTAGATCAGAACCTGTTGATGTCTGTAGATCAGAACCTGTTGATGGTCTGTAGATCAGAACCTGTTGATGGTCAGTAGATCAGAACCTGTTGATGGTCTGTAGATCAGAACCTGTTGATGGTCTGTAGATCAGAACCTGTTGATGGTCAGTAGATCAGAACCTGTTGATGATCTGTAGATCAGAACCTGGTGACGGTCAGTAGATCAAAATCTGTTGATGGTCTGTAGATCAGAACCTGTTGATGGTCTGTAGATCAGAACCTGTTGATGGTCAGTAGATCAGAACCTGTTGATGGTCAGTAGATCAGAACCTGTTGATGATCTGTAGATCAGAACCTGTTGATGTCTGTAGATCAGAACCTGTTGATGGTCTGTAGATCAGAACCTGTTGATGTCTGTAGATCAGAACCTGTTGATGTCTGTAGATCAGAACCTGTTGATGATCTGTAGATCAGAACCTGGTGACGGTCAGTAGATCAAAATCTGTTGATGGTCTGTAGATCAGAACCTGTTGATGGTCTGTAGATCAGAACCTGTTGATGTCAGTAGATCAGAACCTGTTGATGGTCTGTAGATCAGAACCTGTTGATGGTCTGTAGATCAGAACTGTTGATGTCTGTAGATCAGAACCTGTTGATGTCTGTAGATCACAACCTGTTGATGATCTGTAGATCAGAACCTGTTGATGGTCAGTAGATCAGAACCTGTTGATGGTCAGTAGATGAGAACCTGTTGATGATCTGTAGATCAGAACCTGTTGATGATCTGTAGATCAGAACCTGTTGATGGTCTGTAGATCGGAACCTGTTGATGGTCTGTAGATCAGAACCTGTTGATGGTCAGTAGATCAGAACCTGGTGACGGTCAGTAGATCAGAACCTGTTGATGATCTGTAGATCAGAACCTGTTGATGGTCTGTAGATCAGAACCTGTTGATGATCTGTAGATCAGAACCTGTTGATGGTCACTAGATCAGAACCTGGTGATGGTCACTAGATCAGAACCTGGTGATGGTCACTAGATCAGAACTTGGTGATGGTCAGTAGATCAGAACTTGGTGATGGTCAGTAGATCAGAACCTGTTGATGTCTGTAGATCAGAACCTGTTGATGATCCGTAGATCAGAACCTGTTGATGTCTGTAGATCAGAACCTGTTGATGGTCACTAGATCAGAACCTGGTGATGGTCACTAGATCAGAACTTGGTGATGGTCAGTAGATCAGAACCTGTTGATGGTCTGTAGATCAGAACCTGTTGATGGTCTGTAGATCAGAAACCTGTTGATGTCTGTAGATCAGAACCTGTTGATGTCTGTAGATCAGAACCTGTTGATGGTCACTAGATCAGAACCTGGTGATGGTCACTAGATCAGAACTTGGTGATGGTCTGTAGATCAGAACCTGTTGATGTCTGTAGATCAGAACCTGTTGATGGTCAGTAGATCAGAACCTGTTGAAGTCTGTAGATCAGAACCTGTTGATGATCCGTAGATCAGAACCTGTTGATGTCAGTAGATCAGGACCTGTTGATGTCTGTAGATCAGAACTGTTGATGTCTGTAGATCAGAACCTGGTGATGGTCAGTAGATCAGAACCTGTTGATGATCCGTAGATCAGAACCTGTTGATGTCTGTAGATCAGAACCTGTTGATGTCTGTAGATCAGAACCTGGTGATGGTCACTAGATCAGAACCTGGTGATGGTCAGTAGATCAGAACCTGTTGATGTCTGTAGATCAGAACCTGGTGATGGTCAGTAGATCAGAACCTGTTGATGTCTGTAGATCAGAACCTGTTGATGTCAGTAGATCAGAACCTGTTGATGGTCTGTAGATCAGAACCTGTTGATGATCTGTCGATCAGAACCTGTTGATGTCTGTAGATCAGAACCTGTTGATGGTCAGTAGATCAGAACCTGTTGATGGTCAGTAGATCAGAACCTGTTGATGGTCAGTAGATCAGAACCTGTTGATGATCTGTAGATCAGAACCTGTTGATGTCTGTAGATCAGAACCTGGTGATGGTCAGTAGATCAGAACCTGTTGATGGTCAGTAGATCAGAACCTGTTGATGTCTGTAGATCAGAACCTGTTGATGTCTGTAGATCAGAACCTGTTGATGTCTGTAGATCAGAACCTGTTGATGATCTGTAGATCAGAACCTGTTGATGTCTGTAGATCAGAACCTGTTGATGGTCTGTAGATCAGAACCTGTTGATGTCTGTAGATCAGAACCTGTTGATGATCTGTAGATCAGAACCTGGTGACGGTCAGTAGATCAGAATCTGTTGATGGTCTGTAGATCAGAACCTGTTGATGGTCTGTAGATCAGAACCTGTTGATGGTCTGTAGATCAGAACTTGTTGATGTCTGTAGATCAGAACCTGTTGATGGTCAGTAGATCAGAACCTGTTGATGTCTGTAGATCAGAACCTGTTGATGGTCTGTAGATCAGAACCTGTTGATGATCTGTAGATCAGAACCTGTTGATGGTCAGTAGATCAGAACCTGTTGATGTCTGTAGATCAGAACCTGTTGATGGTCTGTAGATCAGAACCTGTTGATGATCTGTAGATCAGAATCTGTTGATGTCTGTAGATCAGAACTTGTTGATGTCTGTAGATCAGAACCTGTTGATGGTCTGTAGATCAGAACCTGTTGATGATCTGTAGATCAGAATCTGTTGATGGTCTGTAGATCAGAACCTGTTGATGTCTGTAGATCAGAACCTGTTGATGATCTGTAGATCAGAACCTGGTGACGGTCAGTAGATCAGAATCTGTTGATGGTCTGTAGATCAGAACCTGTTGATGGTCTGTAGATCAGAACCTGTTGATGGTCTGTAGATCAGAACTTGTTGATGTCTGTAGATCAGAACCTGTTGATGGTCTGTAGATCAGAATCTGTTGATGATCTGTAGATCAGAACCTGTTGATGGTCTGTAGATCAGAACCTGTTGATGGTCTGTAGATCAGAACTTGTTGATGTCTGTAGATCAGAACCTGTTGATGGTCAGTAGATCAGAATCTGTTGATGGTCTGTAGATCAGAACCTGTTGATGGTCTGTAGATCAGAACCTGTTGATGGTCTGTAGATCAGAACCTGTTGATGTCTGTAGATCAGAACCTGTTGATGGTCAGTAGATCAGAACCTGTTGATGGTCTGTAGATCAGAACCTGTTGACGGTCAGTAGATCAGAACCTGGTGACGGTCAGTAGATCAGAACCTGTTGATGATCTGTAGATCAGAACCTGTTGATGGTCTGTAGATCAGAACCTGTTGATGGTCTGTAGATCAGAACCTGTTGATGGTCTGTAGATCAGAACCTGTTGATGTCTGTAGATCAGAACCGGTTGATGATCTGTAGATCAGAACCTGGTGAAGGTCCCATCCAACACACTTTAGGACCAGAGAATTCAGATCTGTCCAGGCTGTTGATGGTCAGTAGATCAGAACCTGTTGATGTCTGTAGATCAGAACCTGTTGATGGTCAGTAGATCAGAACCTGTTGATGATCTGTAGATCAGAACCTGGTGAAGGTCCCATCCAACACACTTTAGGACCAGAGAAGTCAGATCTTTCCAGGCTGTTGCTCTTCCTTCTCTCCCTGTGTTCCCCGGACTCTGTTCACTTTTAAAAGCCATCTTAAAATCTTTTATTTTGCTCAGCATTTAAACTGAATCTGTTTTAATTTGGGCTTGTAATGATTGTGTGATGCTTGCTCTTGTCTTTCATGTTTTATTAGCTTGTGAGGTTTAGTCTTTTATTTTTTAACAGGTGACGCTTTATCTTTTATGCTTTTTACTTTTTGAAGTATTTTTTTATGCCTTCAACTTGTGAAGCTCCTCGTGATGTTTGTCTATGAAGGTGCTATAGAAAGAAAGATTACTTACTTACTATTATACTTACGTGTATGAAGAGTTCACAAAAAACTCCTAAAATTTTACTGTTCTAAAGGTGATGTTATTGAAACATTTTCCATTCAATTTTACTTTTATATGTAACCTTTGAATGAACCTCTGGTACTCATTAAAATAAGTGATATTTTATTCCTAATACAGTTTACCCAGAATGTATCCATCTACATGGAAACAGATACAAACATGCTACATATCAAAGCTGAGTCCCTGACTAATGCGCTGCGTCTGACATTCAAGTTGTGCTTCAGGTTGTGTCTCCACATTTACTTCAGGATGAAGCTGACCACCTGTGATGAAGGATTTATGTTCAGTGTGAACGTAGGTTTAGAGCTGTTTCACAATCTCTTTCTAATTATGTAAGTTGCTTTAAAATGAACTTCAAACAGATAATTAGAATGTCATTTCCTAAAATATTGATTTGTGAAATTTCAAAATAAATTACCAAATTTAACAATGAATTGTTAATTGAGAATTAAACACCTTCCACAGTTCTGCTTCACCAAACAGACATTTTTACATAAAGCTTCCATTTTTCTCTGCAGCTGACCAGAACTTTCTGATTCTGTTCATCACTTGATCTTTAACACAGAGGAAGGGTCAGAACCAGAAGTTTTGGATGTCAGAACCTCCATGTTCATCCAGAACCTGTTCTCCTTAGAAGAACTCAGATCATCTGTTAATGTTGGAGGAACCAAAAAGAGAAAAATCTTCATCTTCTTTCTGGATCATCTATCATTTCTGTTCTGATCTTTTAGAGGTTCTGGAGGAATTCTGGATCTACAGAACATTTACAGAGAGAAACTGGAGGTTCTGAGGATCCAGAACCTTCTGGATCTCCTCTGGTTCTCTATGAAGACCAGAATCTTCTGAGATGATGAAAAGAACTGAAGTCTTCCTCCTTCATCTCTGTGTTCTCCTGCAGGTCTGAAGATCTCAGCTGGACGTCGAGAGAACATCTCAGCTGAACCTGGAGATGACGTCCCTCTGAGATGTAAAGTCTCAGACATCCACACTGTTGTACTTCTAGAATGGAGCAGAGATGGTTCAGAGACAAAGAAGTTATTGGTCATCAGAGAAGGACGACCATTTCCATCAGCTCAGCATGAATCTTTCCAGAATCGAGTGTTTCTGCTGGATGATCAGATGAAAGATGGAGATCTGTCTGTGGTTCTGAAGAACGTGAAGATGGAAGATTCTGGAACATACAAATGTAAAGTTGGACATGAAAATGATCCAGATGGATCTCCTCTGAAGCTGATCTCCAGCATTCATCTATCAGTGGTTCCTCCAGGTGAGCTTTGAATGTCTGTGTCTCCACCTCTTCTTCCTCCTCCTCCTCTTCTTCCTCCTCCTCTTCCTCCTCCTCCTCTTCCTCCTCCTTGTCTTCCTCCTCTTCCTCTTTCATCTTCATCATCTCATCTTCATCATCTCTGTCTCTGCAGGAGATAAAGGAGGACAGGAAGGAGGAGATGAAGGAGGAACTAGTAAAGGACAAATACCTGGGATTATTGTGGTAGTTCTTGTTGTTCTTCTTCTTGCTGCTGGTCTTTTCTGGATCATCAAGAATAGAAAGAATCCATGTCATCGTTCTCCTGAACCACCAAATGAGAATCAAGTTCCTCTCAGATCTCCAAACAGAGACTCTGAACTAGAAGAAGACTGAAGACATCAATCTCTAAAGTTATAGACCTGAACCTCCAGCTGTGATCTCCTATAGAATGAATCCTCCTGAGAATCTGAGAGAATCTGGAGATGATCTCTGATCTTGATGGATAATGTCTGCAGAATGTTTGGACATGAAGCCGTCCATGGTTGAAGACTTCTCTGAGGACTTCCTCCTTGTTCCCCCAGCTGTGTGGAGTCTTACAGCGGCTCTTCAGCTTCAGTCCAGTGCTGTAGAACACAACCTGTCTGGTTCCTGTTCCAAACACCTCTTCTCCCAGGAGCCATAAGGACTACAGACCAGTGGCACTAACATCACACACCATGAAGACTCTGCAGCACCTTGTCCTGGACCAGCTGAGGTCCATGGTGAGCTTGTTTCTGGATCCCCTACATTTCACGTATCAGCCCCACCTGGGAGTAGAGGATGCCATAATCTCCAAGCTGTACACACATCTGGATCAGCCGTCCTCATCTACAAGGATTATGTTCTTGACTTCTCCAGCACATTCAACACAATCAGGCCAGCTCTGCTGGGTGAGAAGTTGCTGGAGATGCAGGTTGATTGGTGTCCTGGATTCCTGACTACCTGCCTGGAAGGCCTCAGTATGTGCGGCTGCATGGCTGTGTGTCAGATAGAGGTCAGTAACACTGGTGTACCTCAAGGCACTGTCCTCTCTCCCTTCCACCTTTACACCTCAGACTTCTGCTGCCGGTCAGAGTCCTGTCACCTGCAGACGTCTGCAGATGACTCCGCCCTAGTTGGTTGTATCAGTGGAGGGGAGGAGTCTGAGTACAGGAGTGTCATTGGTGACATTGTCTCATGGAGTGAGCAGAACCATCTGCAGGTCGACGTCACCAAAACTAAGGAAGTGGTGAACCTGAAGAAGATCAAGTCTCCTGTGACCCCTGGTGGACACAGTGGGAGTGTACAGTGATGGCAGACTGGGGTCAGAGCCGCTCTACTTCCTTCAGAGACTCAGATCATTCAACATCTGCCAAACGATGATGAGGATGTTTCATGAGTCTGTGGTCTCCAGTACCATCTTGTTTGTGAGGTGTGTTGGAGCAGCAGTCTGAGTGTGGTCCAAGGTCCCATGAAAATCTGTTTTCTCAACAGGTTTTGACAAAAATAGAAATAACCAGGAGTTCAAACAATTATAAGAAACAAATGGAAGGAACAAGAACTTGGAGATTTAATATATATATATTATATATTTTTAACTTGTCCAACAGCTGAGAACCTCTAATGTCGGACAGATTTTACTGTCACAACAGAGGTTTATTGATTATAAACTGTTGTATTTCATGCTAAACTTTATTTATATTGATTATGTTTTTGTTTTGTTGGACCGGATGGAAAAGAGAAAGGGGTGGGGGTAAAAGAGGGGGGTTTAGAGAAAAACAAGATGAGAACTGTCAGGACTGACTCAGTCATGACCTCCACCGACCACCAGAGGAACCCCTCTCCTGAGTTTTAACCAGCTTCACTTCCTCACTCCAACTCCCATCAGTCTTTGCTCCAGCCTTCTTCATACCAGCTGTTCATCATCATTACTCACCAGCATATAGACTCACTCCAAAGCTACAGTCCAATGTGAAGTCTTGATTCTGGTAACAGTCAGTCTAAGCGGTTCTGCTGGTTGTATAGTCTCTGATTTTTGACCCTCGCCTGTTTCCTCGTTTTCGTGCCTTGCCTCTGTGGTTGACCTTTGTCTGCACTTTGATGCCGACTATGTCTAGCCCTTGCTCTGTGAAATTAAACCGTCTGCATGTGGGTCCAAACGTCCCAGTGTTGGTGTTACAATAACAGAGAGAAGCAACATCCTAAAACAACCAGGTCTAAACAGTACAACTAGAATGGGCGGGGCCTGTCTACACACACTCAGTAATTACACACATACCTGTTGGCTATAGTCTTTACATATAAACTAGTCTAAATGTCCACAATACAACTGCAGCTGCAACAAACAGACTTAATCATACAGACAGACATAAAGTCTTTCATTCTGTCACTATTAGTACAAAGGTGAGCTGACACCTGTGCTCAGGTGAGTCTTTATGTTTTATCTAACGTTGATAATGATAGAATGTATAAAGGGGAGAGCACCCGGCCTCCCACGCCAAGCCTTTTATGTGAATCAATTTTTAGTAACTTTATAAACTTTTAAATATTTTAGTCTGCTAATCCTGCTTTTACTATTATTATACTTACATCATTTGTTTGTTTTAATTGTTTTATGCTATTTTATTTGTCTTATATATTTCAAACCTCCAGTGTTTCCTCACGGGGATCCTCTGTTCCGGGGTTCCCTCTGCAGGTGTCCCGTTGTTGCAGTGCCTGTCCTCATTGGTGCGGCTGGGGCCCGGCTCTGTGGAGTGGGCCCTGTGCTGCCCCTGCTGGACGGGCGCTGCGGCGGTGGCCCCTGTGGTTAGACCGGGCCTTGGATTGGATGGATCCCAGTAGTACCAAGCCCGACTGTTTCCAGCTGCAGTTCTTAAGTCTTTGTTCAGTTTTTTTTTTGCCAAATATTAAATTGAGGGAGGGAGGAACTGGGGAAGGGAGGGGTACCTATTCTGTGGAAATGTTCTTTTCTCCTTTTCTGTATTTGCTTTTTAAAGGACAGGAAACTTCAGCCTGTAAAAATTGATGGCAGTCCCATTGAGATTGTTCCCTCTTTTAAATACCTTGGGGTTCATCTGGACAACAAGCTTGACTGGTCTGTACAGGCAAATGCTCTTTTAAAAAGGGTCAGAGCAGACTCTTTTTTTTAAGAAGGCTCAAATCTTTTAACGTCTGTAATAAGATTCTTCAAATGTTTTATCAGTCAGTCGTTGTCAGTGCAGTGTTTTATGGTGTGGTCTGTTGGGGCAGCAGCATCTCGGCGAAGGACACCAACCGCCTACAAAAACTATTGGACAAATGTGCGTCAGTGTTGGGCGAAGGGGTCCATTCTGTGGGGGCTGTGGTGGAGGGAAAAATCAGCAGAATGCTAGACGCCATTCTGAAAAACAAAAGAAACCCTGCACATGACCGGCCTCTCAGAGAAGCAGTCGCAGTCAGAGGTTCATCTCACTGCGCTGCAGAACGGAGAGGTTCAGGAGGTCTTTCATCCCGACTGCCATGAGGTTTTATAACAGGCACTGCTGACTGCACATTTTAGTTGCATTTTATTTGCACATTTTATCTATTTATTCTATCATCTCTACTTTTAGGTAATTTTTAGTATTTTTATATATCACACTCCTGTTTTCATTTTATGTCCATATGTTGTTTTTATCTATGTTTTATTTAACTGGTTTGTTCTTATGTCTTTTAGTGTGACTGTTGGTTTGTAAGGATGAGCTACCAGACAGGGAATTTCTCTCCGTAGAGATCAATAAAGTGTCTATCTATCTATCTATCACACTGTGTTTTTAATGTATTTTATTTGATTTTATGTGAAGCGCTTTGAGCTTCTTTGGAATGAAAGGCGCTATAGAAATAAATAAAGTTTGAGTTTGATTAAAAAGTTGTCATGTGATCCTAAATCAGAAAAGTTATTTCACGAGTATGTATTCATCTTAGAGGACATTGAATGTGCCCAGACTTCCCTGTAGTTCTCGTCTACCCATGCAGAGGACCAGAACCCTCGTCTTCCTCTGTCTTCACTTGAACGTTCAATAGATCCTGTAAGACCTAGCACAGGGGTTCCGCCCCCTTTCACACCCCTAAACTTGTTACAAATGTTCCATGGTTATTCCAAACCAGCTATCCGGATAGATTTTCCATCATTTAGGGGGTCAAGAGAGGTGTTGAATTTTATCGACCAGTGTGAGACCTTCTTAGCAGAAAGACCCTAACAGATGTAGAACTTATCAGGGGTTCATAAGGGTCCAGCACATAGTTGGTGGAGCGTAGTAAAAGCTCAAACTCAAGTTTATGGAGGCATTTCAGGTTGCTTTCCTTCCTCCAGATTACCTGATGGAGGTGGAGAAGAACATGGTGGAATTACCAGGACAGTGTCTAAGAGATTTAACCTTTGACTACCGGGCTTTGTGCCTGAAGTGGAAACCAGAAATAAGCGGAATTGATCTTATGAGGAAGATCCTCAGTAATTGTAACCCACGCATTGCTGAGTGTTTAAGAGGAACCGTTACAACAGCTGGTGAGAGTAGGAAAGACTGGACTTCCTCTAAAGACTATTGGAGAAAAGCTGACCAGCAGAAAGCCAAATATAAAACGTGTAAACAGCAGATGTGGTGACAATTGTCCAGCAGGAAAAGTTGACTCCTACTGTGTTTGACACTTCCTGAAAGTCCCAGCAAAGATCAAAGATTCAAACAACTTTGTGACGATACGACGGAGTCTGTATCCACTGAGGTAAAGAAAATCGAGATGTTTAACATGCATTTGGATTTTAAAACTACGAAGGAAAATGAATTTTAACAGGTTTTTATTTCTTCAGTCAACAAAAACCAAATCTGTGACATAAGAGTTTCAAGCTGACTGTTCGGTTGTTTGTGGAGATAATAAAAGAAACGTCACCGTATGTTTAGTGGACAAACACCTGTTGGAATCTACCTGAAGCGAGCTTGTGATTGGTGTTTGTTTATTTACATGTAAATAAGACAGAAAAACAGGAATAGAAACTGAAGAAGTTTAACAAAACTTGTTATCATATTCATTCTGATTCATTTAGATCTTTTCACCAACAGATCATGTTCATCTCTGAGGTGTTCAGAATAGACTGACGTTACTCTCAGGACTAAATAGATTTTATTACACATGTCTGAATCCTTTACATCTTTACTGTAAGCATTTTTTTCTGTTTATGGTTGGAAAGTTTTACATGTGATTGATGGGAATCATCAGAACCAGTTTCTCTGGTTGGATGATTTCATCACAGCTGCTGGTTCAGATCTTATCAGATCAGACTTCAATCCCCTCAAGTTCAGCAGAAAGACTCCTTCAGTTTATACGACAGGAGATGAGGGTTACAACAGCAGAGGTGTCCAAATCCAGCCCAGGGGTTGGTTTCCAACCAACGGCTGTTGAAGCTCCTGATTGGCCAAACACGCCTGATCCAGGGAATCAGCAGCAGATAAAGCAGGATTCTGGAGAACCAGCAGGAGGCCGGCCCTCGAGGCCTGACTCTGATCTAGAGTAATATAACCATTTGACATCAGGATTGCCGCCACTAATAAGACGGAGAGCATTCCTGCAGCTGAGCGGGAGCACGGGCACGTCTCAGCTCGTCGTTTCTGGGCGGAGCCTGCTAGGAAAACAACATCAAACCTGCTGGCGTTACTGCAGAACAGGAGAGATGATCAGGCGGGACAATGATGATCATTTCCAGCAGTCTCACGTGTGCTGTGACTACATTACCCAGCATTCCATGTGGTCATGTGACTGCAGTTCAAGTCCTTCCACCATGGGGTTAATCTGAGCTGATGGTTGCAGGTAATTGTTGTTAATTGAGTAATGATTTTCTATTAGAACTCGTTATACTTCAAGTTTCTACAAAGATTTATGTACAAATTTACAGCAAAGTAGAATGATAATTTAAAATATGAATGATTATGAAGTCAGTCTCCTTCAGTTTAATGTCTCACAGCTACAGTCTTTATGGACATTACTATAGAACAGGTCACGGCCCAGGGGCCGGATCCGGCCCTCCAGATCATTTTATTCTATTGTTATTACTGACCTGATGTTATCTTGTTCTCATTTCTATAATTTTGACAAAATATATATTTTATGGAGAGTAAAATATTGAAAGTTATTTATGGTTTAAGTTGATTTATTCTGGAATAATATTCCTGCCTTTTAATTATTCAGAATTATGGTAAAAACTTACAGTTTTACAGTTTTAAAAATTGTCATTCTGCTAGATTTTTGGACTAATTTGGGATTTACTAAGATTTTTTAGGTTATCTTGGAGTTTAGCTAGTATTTCAGCTACATGGTAGCTGTTCTGGATAATTTAAGCATTTTTTTAAAGTTATTTTTAGTCTAATTTGGCATTTATCTAAATTTTACTATCTTATATTTTAATTATGTTAAAGAGTTACCATTTTAAAGCTTTAAAAATGTAGTTTCAGAGACCTCAATAATTGTTTCTCCTGTTCAGCCAGTGACCTCTGGTGTATTCTGGATTTTGGTTTCTTGATTGAGTTTGACACTCTTGATATAGAAGGTTGGTGTGGAGCGCCATCTAGTGGTGATTTGATAAAACGTCGTTGATGTGCCACTGTAACTCATTCAAATGAGTTCTATAGATTTGTGGAAGAGATATATGTTTTTTTGTGTTTTCTTTATTCTTTACAGACCACTCCCACTCCACAATCCCTGTAAACCTGCAGGTTATTTCGTACTGTAAAGGCAGTTCCTATCTCATTCTCTACAGATGAGTCTCCCTCTGACAGCTACGGTGGCTCTGGAGTCCAAATCACATCAACAAATCACTCCGCAAAGAACCATTTCAATAGATCCCAACAGTCAATAAATCACATCAAAAACTGCATTATAAACATGAGGATTTCCAGTATTCCTTCATGTCAAATAATGTTAAGTTAAACAAATAAACAAATCCCACACAAGCAACTCTTTCTGTCGCATTACTTTTGTTTTTCACATTTTGGTTTCTGGATTTTTGTTATATTTTTAAAAATGAGAACATTTGGGTTTTTTGATTGTCGTAATCTTTAAATTGATTTCATGTGGTATGGTTGGTCCATGTGAATTAAACTTCAGGGCCACCGTAGAAAGAGCCCTGCAACAGCACGCTCCACCAGAAACATTAGTTTCTCATTTTCTGCATTATTTTATATAGCAGTTGATAATAAAGTTGAATCCAAACAGGCCCAAATAGGATAAAATTTATTACAGGATTGAAAAAAAATGACATTTGACTGCTAAACAAGTTTAGTTTGTGAAATTTTCTATTAATCAGGAATCATCTCTGGGAATGACATTTTCAGTGACTCGATCAGTGGGTGGAATACATATCCAACCAGGCCAGCGGAGCTCCCTCACTCCATACACCAGCCACTGTGGCATTGGTGCAGAAACTTTGACATATCCCAGAGTTGAATTCTGCAAATAAGAGAGCTAACCATGCCCCTGGAGACAAACCAAAACTCATCTGAAGTTGCCAACCTCAAAAAAACCATCGAAGATCTCCTAGCTAAGTTAGCTGGCACTTGCTAGCTCCTCTCGCTGAACCCGTGGAAGAGATCAGACGTTCAAGAGCGAGGAATCAATCAATCAATTTTTATTTATAAAGTCAACTACAAGACAGTCGGTTTGACCTCCTGGAGAGAAGCGTGGACGACTTGGAACAACAAGCTAGAATGAATAACATAATTCTGACGTACTTCTTTAAACCGGAGTTGGCTGAAGGTAGCTAATGCTAGCACAGAATCTAGCTGCGCTGCTTTCTCAGACATTGGTCAGGCCTGTCTGTGTCTGCTGCTCTCCAGCTAGAAGAAAAGAGGAGGAGCCAAAGAGGGTCAAGACTGCAGCAGGTCTGAGGCCTCGTATTCCACATTGTTTCCAGAACCTTCTCTTGTTCCATCATGTTTTGTTTGGTTCTGGTCTCCAGGAAACAGAAGGAGAGATGGAATCTTCCAGAGGCTGATTCTGATTCTTCCTTGCAGTACCATGTCTGACCAGCGGGTGGCAGTATCTCTCTGTCCTGCACTTTAAGGTCAGGAGATGATGTGAGCTGAAGTATATTTTAAAATGAAGAACAAAGATAAAAATAATCTTCAGTTATTTTTATTCTTTTGTTGTTGTTTAATGTTTCTAATGTTACTGTCTGAAAAAAATCAAATTGTTTTATGAGTTTTTGCTGACAGGAAGCTGCTTTTATTTTGAAAAATATCAGTCACTGGTGAGGTCAGTCTCGTGGTGTATATTTCATTTAGTGTCATGTTTGTTTTTTCACTTTTCCTAGTGAGAAATTCAGCAGTCACCAGCATGATGATCAGCTGATCAGTTTCTATTAATTACAACTAGAACTGTTTCAAATGATCATAAATTCATGTTTATTGATCAATCAAACTGAATCCAGTTCTGTTTCGTTTCGTCAGAGAGGGAGCTCATGCTGTGGTTTAGGTTAGAAACCAACCTGATGGTGTCGCGGTAGTCACCGGAAGTAAAAAAACATCTTAGTGGCGGTGAAACTTCCGGTTTTCAAAGTAAAACTAGCGAGACTTTTTCTCAGTTCAAAAACTGAGACTGAAGTTCTGTTCACTTACAGAACTTTTGAATAAATGAATTAGCTTTAACATCAGAGCTTTAGCTCCAGTGTTTACATTCTATTGAGTATGATAACTCTTCAACAGTTGATGCAATTAATGAAACTCCATCTTATTCTGAAGAAACGCAGCCTCGTGCTGCTGAAAGGAGGATGTAATCTACGTGGATCAGCTGATTCTGCTGCAGAAAAAATACTTTTTTCATACGGGCTCTGCACCGAAACATATTGAAGAACTTTGAGGATAAAAAAATGTTCTAAACATTTTCAAATTTTGATGCTAAATGATACAAAATGAAAAACAACATTTTTTCTATCTGAATCTTTTTGGGTTTTCTTTTAATCAGTTTTGTTGATTCTGATCTCCTGTTCTAAATAAATGCATAAATGTTGGTGATTCAATACAAATATTTCAATTCTTCTCCATCTACTAATATCCACATAGCAATGAACATAATGTTAACAGTAAGATCGTGGTTCGATTGGTGAATCGTATCAGATCGCCACCTAAGCAACGATCCACAGCACTAGTCAGGATGGATATAGTCAGGATAGATGTAGTCAGGATAGATGTAGTCAGGATAGATGTAGTCAGGATAGAAGTGGTCAGGATGGATTAGTAAGGATAGATGTAGTCAGGATAGATGCGGTCAGGATAGATGCGGTCAGGATAGATGTAGTCAGGATGGATATAGTCAGAATAGATGTGGTCAGGATAGATGTAGTCAGGATAGATGTGGTCAGGATAGAATGTAGTCAGGATAGATGTAGTCAGGAATATATGTAAGGATAGATCTAGTCAGGATAGATGTAGTCAGAATAGATGTGGTCAGGATAGATGTAGTCAGGATAGATGCGGTCAGGATAGATGTGGTCAGGATAGATGTAGTCAGGATAGATGTGGTCAGGATAGATGTGGTCAGGATAGATGTAGTCAGGATAGATGTAGTCAGGATAGATGTAGTCAGGATAGATGTAGTCAGGATAGATGTGGTCAGGATAGATGTAGTCAGGATAGATGTAGTCAGGATAGATGTAGTCAGGATAGATGTAGTCAGGATAGATGTGGTCAGGATAGATGTAGTCAGGATAGATGTAGTCAGGATAAATGTAGTCAGGATAGATGTAGTCAGGATAGATGTAGTCAGGATAAATGTAGTCAGGATGGATATAGTCAGGATGGATGTGGTCAGGAATAGATGTAGTCAGGATAGATGTAGTCAGGATAGATGTGGTCAGGATGGATATGTAGGATAGATTGTAGTCAGGATAGATGCGGTCAGGATAGATGCGGTCAGATAGATGTAGTCAGGATGGATATAGTCAGAATAGATGTGGTCAGGATAGATGTAGTCAGGATAGATGTAGTCAGGATAGATGTAGTCAGGATAGATGTGTCAGGATAGATGTGGTCAGGATGGATATAGTAAGGATAGATGTAGTCCAGGATAGATGCGGTCAGGATAGATGTAGTCAGGATAGATAGTAGTAGGATGGATATAGTCAGAATAGATGTGGTCAGGATAGATGTAGTCAGGATAGATGTGGTCAGGATAAGATGTAGTCAGGATAGATGTAGTCAGGATAGATGGATATAGTAAGGATGGATCTAGTCAGGATAGATGTAGTCAGGAATAGATGTGTGGTCAGGATAGATGTAGTAGGATAGATCGGTAGGATAGATGTGGTCAGGATAGACGTAGTCAGGGATAGATTGTAGTCAGGATAAATGTAGTCAGGATAGATGTAGTCAGGATAGATGTGTCAGGATAAATGTAGTCAGGATGGGGATTTATAGTAAGAATAGATGTGGTCAGGATAGATGTAGTCAGGATAGATGTGGTCAGGATAGATGTAGTCAGGATATATGTGGTAGGATAGATGTGGTCAGGATAGATGTGGTCAGGATAGATGTGGTCAGATAGATGGGTTCAGGATATGCGGTCAGGATAGATGTAGTCAGGATAGTATGTGGTTAGGTTAGAGTGTCAGGATAGTGTCCAGGACGATAGATGTGTGGTCAGGATAGATGAAGTCCAGGATAGATGATCAGTAGATCTAGTCAGGATAGTCAGA
>CM012454.1:27978229-28100208 GCA_003999625.1 Oryzias javanicus | reverse complement strand
ACACAAAACAGAAAATCCTCTGAGTTTACATTCAGAAGACGTTTACTCTGAGAATGAGCAACAGTGTTATCCATCACTAACACAACATTAACACAACATGAACACAACTATATCACAACAACAGCAGCGTCTTCTCCTGGACTCGACTGTGCAGCCTCATTCGTGTATAGGTCACTTCCTGATCTAATCCATGTTTAGGTCACTTCCTGATCTCATCCATGTTTAAGTCACTTCCTGATCTCATCCATGTTTAAGTCACTTCCTGATCTCATCCATGTTTAGGTCACTTCCTGATCTCATCCTCATGTTTAGGTCACTTCCTGATCTCATCCATGTTTAGATCACTTCCTGATCTCATCCATGTTTAAGTCACTTCCTGATCTAATCCATGTTTAGGTCACTTCCTGATCTCATCCATGTTTAGGTCACTTCCTGATCTCATCCATGTTTAGGTCACTTCCTGATCTCATCCATGTTTAGATCACTTCCTGATCTAATCCATGTTTAGGTCACTTCCGGATCTCATCTATGTTTAAGTCACTTCCTGATCTAATCCATGTTTAGGTCACTTCCGGATCTCATCCATGTTTAGGTCACTTCCTGATCTCATCCACATGTTTAGGTCACTTCCTGATCTCATCCATGTTTAGGTCACTTCCGGATCTCATCTATGTTTAGGTCATTTCCTGATCTAATCCATGTTTAGGTCACTTCCTGATCTCATCCATGTTTAGGTCACTTCCTGATCTCATCCATGTTTAGATCACTTCCTGATCTCATCCATGTTTAGGTCACTTCCGGATCTCATCTATGTTTAAGTCACTTCCTGATCTAATCCATGTTTAGGTCACTTCCGGATCTCATCCATGTTTAGGTCACTTCCTGATCTCATCCACATGTTTAGGTCACTTCCTGATCTAATCCATGTTTAGATCACTTCCTGATCTCATCCATGTTTAGGTCACTTCCTGATCTCATCCACATGTTTAGATCACTTCCTGATCTCATCCATGTTTAGGTCACTTCCTGATCTCATCCACATGTTTAGGTCACATCCTGATCTAATCCATGTTTAGGTCACTTCCTGATCTAATCCATGTTTAGGTCATTTCCGGATCTCATCCATGTTTAGGTCACTTCCTGATCTCATCCACATGTTTAGGTCACTTCCTGATCTAATCCATGTTTAGGTCACTTCCTGATCTAATCCATGTTTAGATCACTTCCTGATCTAATCCATGTTTAGATCACTTCCTGATCTAATCCATGTTTAGGTCACTTCCTGATCTCATCCACATGTTTAGGTCACTTCCTGATCTCATCCACATGTTTAGGTCACTTCCTGATCTAATCCATGTTTAGATCACTTCCTGATCTAATCCATGTTTAGGTCACTTCCTGATCTAATCCATGTTTAGGTCACTTCCTGATCTCATCCATGTTTAGGTCACTTCCGGATCTCATCCATGTTTAGATCACTTCCTGATCTCATCCATGTTTAGATCACTTCCTGATCTCATCCATGTTTAGATCACTTCCTGATCTAATCCATGTTTAGGTCACTTCCTGATCTCATCCATGTTCAGATCACTTCCTGATCTAATCCATGTTTAGGTCATTTCCTGATCTAATCCATGTTTAGTTCACTTCCTGATCTCATCCACATGTTTGGAGAAAGACTTTAAGGTCACAGAGGAGACACGGAGGTTCGGACCCAAACAATCCTCCTCCTTCTCTTCCTCCTCCTCCTCCTCCTCTCTGTTTTCTGTTCTTTGTGTCCTCCTCTTGATCAAACTGCTGATGGCACTACTGTTGTTGCTTTGACACGACCGCAAAGAATTGTGGGATTGTTTTGTCTGCGTGTCCTGAAGGAGGAGGAGGAGCAGCCATGTTTGTTTGACGGTGTAGTTACTGCAGCTCCTCCAGGAGGCTGAACTCATGCAGCTCTGTCTCTGTGTGCAGCTGGGCTGCGGCCATCGCTGTAAGCAGGTGTGCCATCCAGGTGAGTGTGAGGAGAAGTGTCACCAGAAGGTGAAGCTGCGCTGCTCCTGCAGGAGGATCAAGAAGGTAAGGAGCAGAGGTCTGGGCTGAAGGAGCCTCAGAGGAGGAGGAGCTTCACCTGTGATCATGTGTGTGCAGGAGGTGCCGTGCTCCTTGTCCTCCCAGTCCTCCCTTCAGTGTGACGATGTGTGCAGAGAGCAGAGGCAGAGGGTCAGCCAGGTAAAGACTCACCTGTACGCACACCTGTCCTCACCTGGACACACTCTGACTCCTGTGTGTGTTTTGTGCAGCTGAAGGAGGCGGAGCTAAGAGCCGCAGAGGAGGAGGAGCAGAGGAGGCTACAGGTCAGTCCATACCTCGGTTCTGGAGTCTGGTTCTGGTCTGAGCTGAACCCGGATGTTCTCCTCCTCAGGAAGAGCTGGAGGCCTTCGAGAAGCGCCAGCAGCGAGGAGGGAGGAGGAACAAGCGGCGGAGGAGGGAGGAGGTGGACGATGAGCAGGAGAGGGCGGCCCGCTGGAGGAGGCGCGCCGCCATGGTCCTGGTCCCTCTGGGCGGCGTGCTGCTGTCCGCCGCCGTCTACTACCTGCTGAGCACAGCCTGAGGGAGCACAAGCTCCGCCTCCTTCAGCGGGGACGGGAGGGGGGGTTCTGCCCTCCAGCAAACCTGGAAGATAAAGTTTAGTTTGTTGATGATTTTGAAATCATGGAGAAGCAGGAAAATGTCAGATCATCAGACGTGTTCTGATTGGCTGCCGTTCATCAGACGTGTTCTGATTGGCTGCCGTTCATCAGATGTGTTCTGATTGGCTGCCGTTCATCAGATGTGTTCTGATTGGCTGCCGTTCATCAGACGTGTTCTGATTGGCTGCCGTTCATCAGATGTGTTCTGATTGGCTGCTGTCATTCTGATCTCTGGAGTTTTTTCTTTCATGAAAATAAAAACCTGATTTTGATGTTTCTGAGCATAAAAAAGTGATGAGGACGTGTCTGCTCTGAGTCTGCAGGGGGCGACAGAGAGCAGACAGATTCCTCTGTCATGTGACCGACTGACCTTCAGACAGTCAATCAGAAGATGCAGAAAGAGACGTTTGAGCTCCATGAAGGTCATCAGAAGGTCAGAGTCTAGAAAACGGATCAGTAACCAGAAACACGTTTCCTGACTTTCTAAAAATGGTTTACAGAAGGTTTTCAAGATAGTTTTCAAAATAAAAGCTAACCAGAGAAGCAAACGCTGCAGTTCCTCCTCTGACCACTAGAGTCTGGTGAATGTGGGAGGTCTACAGAATTCCATAGATTCTGACTGGTGTTAAGCTTCTTATAATTCCTGCAGGTTCTTAAAACTCTTAAGACATTGAATTTAAAAAATAAAACTTAAGCCTTAAATGTTGATGTGAGCCATAAAATCAGCTGTTTGAAACGTCTCTCTTATATTTCTTGTTGAAAACCTCAGTAATTTTATTCAAATAATGTAAATACCCAATCATAATGCACCCATACACTGAATACCAAACACCAGGTTTAAATAAATGAATCAGCAGAAGAAGCTACCTTTGATCATAAAATGGAAATGTATTAAAAAAGGAGAAGTTGGTCAGAATTTTGATTCGCATGGCCTTAAAAAGTATGAAATCTAGCTTCAGGAAACATGAAGTATTCTTGGTCTGTCGTGCTTCTCCATCCAGGTTCTTCCCCGTTTTTCTCTGCGCTCTTTCTGCAGTCTGCTTCCTGTCTGCGGTCTGCTCCCCGTCTGCACTGCGTCTGCAGTCTGCTCCCCGTCTGCGCTCCGTCTGCAGTCTGCACTGCGTCTGCAGTCTGCTCCCCGTCTGCACTGCGTCTGCAGTCTGCTCCCCGTCTGCACTGCGTCTGCAGTCTGCTCCCCGTCTGCGCTCCGTTTGCGGTCTGCTCCCCGTCTGCGCTCCATTTGCAGTCTGCTCCCCGTCTGCGCTCCGTCTCCGGTCTGCTCCCCGTCTGCACTGCGTCTGCAGTCTGCTCCCCGTCTGCGCTCCGTTTGCAGTCTGCTCCCCGTCTGCAATCTGCACTCCGTCTGCAGTCTGCTCCTCGTCTGCGCTCCGTCTGCAGTCTGCTCCCCGTCTGCACTGCGTCTGCAGTCTGCTCCCCGTCTGCACTGCGTCTGCAGTCTGCTCCCCGTCTGCGCTCTGTCTGCGGTCTGCTCCCCGTCTGCGCTCCGTCTGCAGTCTGCTCCCCGTCTGCACTGCGTCTGCAGTCTGCTCCCCGTCTGCGCTCTGTCTGCGGTCTGCTCCCCGTCTGCGCTCCGTCTGCAGTCTGCTCCCCGTCTGCGCTCCGTCTGCAGTCTGCTCCCCGTCTGTGCTCCGTCTGCAGTCTGCTCCCCGTCTGCACTGCGTCTGCAGTCTGCTCCCCGTCTGCACTCCGTCTGCAGTCTGCTCCCCGTCTGCACTCCGTCTGCAGTCTGCTCCTCGTCTGCGCTCCGTCTGCAGTCTGCTCCCCGTCTGCACTGCGTCTGCAGTCTGCTCCCCGTCTGCACTGCGTCTGCAGTCTGCTCCCCGTCTGCGCTCCGTCTGCAGTCTGCTCCTCGTCTGCGCTCCGTCTGCAGTCTGCTCCCCGTCTGCACTGCGTCTGCAGTCTGCTCCCCGTCTGCGCTCCGTTTGCGGTCTGCTCCCCGTCTGCACTGCGTCTGCAGTCTGCTCCCCGTCTGCGCTCCGTCTGCAGTCTGCTCCCCGTCTGCACTGCGTCTGCAGTCTGCTCCCCGTCTGCGCTCCGTTTGCGGTCTGCTCCCCGTCTGCGCTCCATTTGCAGTCTGCTCCCCGTCTGCGCTCCGTCTCCGGTCTGCTCCCCGTCTGCGGTCTGCACTGCGTCTGCAGTCTGCTCCCCGTCTGCACTGCGTCTGCAGTCTGCTCCCCGTCTGCGGTCTGCACTGCGTCTGCAGTCTGCTCCTCGTCTGCGCTCCGTCTGCAGTCTGCTCCTCGTCTGCGCTCCGTTTGCAGTCTGCTCCCTGTCTGCGCTCCGTCTGCAGTCTGCTCCCCGTCTGCGTTCCGTCTGCGGTCTGCTCCCTGTCTGCGGTCTGCGCTCCGTCTGCAGTCTGCTCCTCGTCTGCGCTCCGTCTGCAGTCTGCTCCTCGTCTGCGCTCCGTTTGCAGTCTGCTCCCTGTCTGCGCTCCGTCTGCAGTCTGCTCCCCGTCTGCGTTCCGTCTGCGGTCTGCTCCCTGTCTGCGGTCTGCGCTCCGTCTGCAGTCTGCTCCTCGTCTGCGCTCCGTCTGCAGTCTGCTCCTCGTCTGCGCTCCGTTTGCAGTCTGCTCCCCGTCTGCGCTCCGTCTGCAGTCTGCTCCCCGTCTGCGCTCCGTCTGCAGTCTGCTCCCCGTCTGCGCTCCGTCTGCGGTCTGCTCCCCGTCTGCGCTCCGTCTGCAGTCTGCTCCCCGTCTGCTCCCCGTCTGCAGTGTCTACCATGCATCTCTGTAGTATTGACACAGACACAGAGCATTCATGAATCATCAGAATGTTCTCATGTCCTCCATCATGTCTGACGTCTGCTCTACTGCAACACTGCAGCTTCAACCAGGAGTTTATTTGATTTCACAGCTGAAAGCTGGAGACAGGAAACCAGTCTGGGTTTCAAATTAAAACTTCCTGTTCACTAATGCATCAAATGTTATTTTATATTTAAGGGGGCGTGTCCATGTGATACACATGAACACTGGATAAGAACCAGCCTTTATAATGTGTATTTAAATACTCAGTCAGGACACGGGCCTGATTGATAAAGTTTTAGGTGACCCTCTCTGAACCCGTCCTCCAGAAACTGGTGGATGGATGTAAACTTTAAAACAAACTCCCAACACAAAGACCCGCCGCAGACGGACCGCTGTGAATCTGGATCGGTGTTTTCTGAATACAGCTCAGTAAACTTCAGTCCCAGTTTTTACCCAGAATCCTCTGTTCTTTTTAACCGTTTATTTTTTGCATTATTGTTTGTTTTTAAGTTTTATTTTATATTCTTCTTTTCAATTGTATTGATTTAAGGTAAATAAAGCTTTATTTAATGTCTTTATTGTTGGGGGGAGGGTCCCCTCAGCCCCCCCTCCCTCCCCACCAGAGGTGGAAGCGGCCCTGAGCGGCTGAAGCGCGGAGACATCAGAGCAGATCAAAGGCTGCTTTCATCTGTCTCTGATCTGATTTCTCAGACCGGAAGTTCCCGTTTCCGTCCCGCTCCACGTCTCACCCTGGCAGGTTTGGGGGTCACGTGACCAGCCGCCGAGCACACAGGCACGTGGCTCTGCGCGGCCGCGTGTTTGGATTTAGTCCTCATTAAAGGCGCACGTGCTTAATACCTGCGCGTGCGCGCGCATTAGAGGGAGAGAGAAAGCGATGGGGCGGAGCCTGCGGGTCTCGTGCCGCTTCGTTAGCGCTCGGCTCGCGGGCGGCGGGCAGAAGAATGGTCTCGCGCTCGGCTGCAGCAGGTCATGGCCGCGCGCGGGACTTGTTCCCGCGTGTCACCTTGAACGGAGCGGCTGCGGTGAGTGTCCGTCTGTCCTCGCGCGGGAGCAGAAGCTCCTTCAACTCACCTGGGAAGTTGTTTACTGTTTGTTGATCCGTAAACACGTGACCAGAGGACCCGGATCCATGAATCTGATCTTCAGACAGAGCCGCAGGTGAGAAGGTCAGAGTCTGGACCGAACCGTGACCCAGACTCACCAGCCTTCATCACTTCAGCTGGTTCTGGTCCTGATGGTTCTGGAGAACCTGAACCTCTGACCTGCTGGTGATGGAGGCTGATGTTCTGCAGCTCCTGGAGCAGAAGGTCCAGCTGTCTGAGATACCGGTCCGGATTCTGGATGTTCTATCTGGTTCTGACGGGCCTCAGGGTTCTCTTTGGTGGAGGAGACCGGGCGGTCCTTCTTCTCAGGAGAAAACCGCTCAGATGATTCTCTCACATGAAAATGTTTGATCCAGTTTGAAGGACGTCTAAATGTTAACGCTCAGAGAGGACGGTCTGCTGCAGAACCTGCAGAACCTCAGGGTCTGCTGCAGAACCTGCAGCACCTCAGGGTCTGCTGCAGAACCTCAGGGTCTGCTGCAGAACCTGCAGAACCTCAGGGTCTGCTGCAGAACCTGCAGAACCTCAGGGTAACTCAGAGTTCAAAGCTGAATCCAGAACCGGGTTTGTGTTTCCATGGTAACGGAGCAAACAGCATCTCTGTGGTGTGAATGGAGATGTTGGGTCTGTGATGGAGCCCCCCCCCCCCCTCAGACATGTGGGGGCGGGTTACCAGGGAGTGGTTTGTGGTGTCGGGTTTCGTCTCGCCGTCATTCGGGGTCAAAAATAACTTTGACGAGTCCAACGGAAACTCTGAGAGGCAGAACCCCCCCGACACAGTCCCGGGCTTCCATACGCCGCCGTGACCAGAACCAGAACCGTTCTGGTGTCTGAACTTGTCTCTGCTCCCCCACAGAACCAGGCTGCAGCACCTGAGGGGATGATGGAGGCGTGTCCTCACAAGCTGGGCTCCACCAATCACCCGCGCTGCTCCTCTGCATCCTGGTTCCCGCCATCAGCCTGCTGGCCGGTCTGCTGCTGCTGGTTCTGGTTCTGACGGGTACGGACTCACCGCTGTCTCACTGATGCAGCTTCCTGTTCTGATCCGAACCGCCTCCGAGCTTACAGTAACTCAAGTAATCAGATTACTATCAGTTTTTTGGAGTTACCTATTTCCAGAACCATGTGTGGACCACAACCATGGGTTCTGTAAAAGTGGACCGAGTTTGTCTTTGAGGATCATCTGCAGCTTTTTCAGCATGAAGAAATGATGGAGGGATAAAAGAAAAACAAGAAAATGATGAGGGTTCTGGAGGGAGGAAGAGAAGATGAAAGACGAGAGAGATGTAAGAGGGAAAGGAAGAAAAAGAGGAGATAAAAGGAAAGAATGACATGAAGAAAGGAGATGAAAGAAAAGATGAAAGACGAGAGAGATGTAAGAGGGAAAGGAAGAGAAACGAGATGAAAGGAAAGAATGACATGAAGAAAGGAGATGAAAGGAAAGAGAAGATGAAAGACAAGAGAGATGTAAGAGGGAAAAAAGATAAGATGAAAGGAAAGAATGACATGAAGAAAGGAGATGAAAGGAAAGAGGGAAATCAAGAAAGGAGAGATGAAAAGAAAGGGAAATTAAGACAAAAGAGGAGATAAAAGGAAATAAAAGAGGGAAAAGAAGGAAGGAGTAATGAAAGGAAAGATAAACTAAGAAGTGAAGGAGTTGAAAGTAAAACAAGATAGAAAAGAAGGAGATGAAGAGAAAGATGGAAACGAAGAGATTAAAGGAAAGAGAAATGAAGAAAAATGGAGATGAAAGAAAGAGAGGGGTGGAAGAAAAGAAAAATATATGAAAATGAGATTGAAGGAAAGAGATGAGAAATATGAGATGAAAGAAAGAAGGAAAAGCGAGAGACAGAGGACAGGAAAAGGGGAGAGGAAAATGGAAGAAAACAAGATAAAAGAGAGAAAGATGGAAGTGATGAGATGAAAGGACTGAGGGAGATGAAGAATAGAAAGAGATTAAAAAAAAATGCTGACATGGAAGAAAAGATGAACGACAGGAAGAAGCAGAAGAAGGAGGGATGAAAACCAGAAGTTTAAGATTGATAAAAAGAAACAGATGAGAGAAAAGTTTTTGTCTGATGGTTCCTGTCATTCATTTCCCTCCTTCCTCTCCTCCTCCTCCTCACGTCTTCATCCTTCTATTCTCTGGATGGCAGCAGAAAATGGAGGGATGATGCAGCGTGTAGGAGGACAGATGACACATTTACTGTTATTTACTCCTCGTGCACGTGCGCGCGTGTGCCTGCGCTTTATGCGGTTGCCATGACAGCAGCGCGTCTCAGCCAATCGGAGGAGAGCTGGGAGGAATTCCAAGCATTCACCTTTAAAGAGGAGCACTCGTCTGTTTGTCATCCCTCCTTCCTCCTCCTCATCACTCCTGTCCTTGACTCCTCTTTTCTGTCTTCATTTCCTCCTGCAGCTCCTCTCCTGTCCTCCTCCTCTCCTGTCCTCCTTTGTTCCTCCTCCTTCTCTCCTGTCCTCCTTCACTCCTGTCCTCCTCCTCTCCTGTCCTCCTCCTCTCCTGTCCTCCTTCGTTCCTCCTCCTCTCCTCCTGTCTCTCCTCTCCTGTCCTCCTTCGTTCCTCCTCCTCCTCTCCTGTCCTCCTTCCCTCCTGTCCTCCTTCGTTCCTCCTCCTCCTCTCCTGTCCTCCTTCACTCCTGTCCTCCTTCTCTCCTGTCCTCCTTCACTCCTGTCCTCCTTCTCTCCTGTCCTCCTCCTCTCCTGTCCTCCTTCTCTCCTGTCCTCCTCCTCTCCTGTCCTCCTCCTCTCCTGTCCTCCTCCTCTCCTGTCCTCCTTCGTTCCTCCCCTCCTCTCCTGTCTCTCCTCCTCTCCTGTCCTCCTTCCCTCCTGTCCTCCTTCTCTCCTGTCCTCCTCCTTCTCTCCTGTCCTCCTCCTCTCCTGTCCTCCTCCTCTCCTGTCCTCCTCCTCTCCTGTCCTCCTTCGTTCCTCCTCCTCCTCTCCTGTCCTCCTCCTCTCCTGTCCTCCTTCGTTCCTCCTCCTTCTCTCCTGTCCTCCTCCTCTCCTGTCCTCCTCCTCTCCTGTCCTCCTCCTCTCCTGTCCTCCTTCGTTCCTCCTCCTCCTCTCCTGTCCTCCTTCGTTCCTCCTCCTCCTCCTCTCCTGTCCTCCTTCGTTCCTCCTCCTCCTCTCCTGTCCTCCTTCCCTCCTGTCCTCCTTCGTTCCTCTCCTCCCTCCTGTCCTCCTTCTCTCCTGTCCTCCTTCGTTCCTCCTCCTTCACTCCTGTCCTCCTTCGTTCCTCCTCCTCCTCTCCTGTCCTCCTTCCCTCCTGTCCTCCTTCGTTCCTCCTCCTCCTCTCCTGTCCTCCTTCGTTCCTCCTCCTCCTCTCCTGTCCTCCTTCCCCTGTCCTCCTTCGTTCCTCCTCCTCCTCTCCTGTCCTCCTTCACTCCTGTCCTCCTTCTCTCCTGTCCTCCTTCACTCCTGTCCTCCTTCTCTCCTGTCCTCCTTCTCTCCTGTCCTCCTTCGTTCCTCCTGCTCCTCTCCTGTCCTCCCTCCTCTCCTGTCCTTGACTCCTCTTTTCTGTCTTCATTTCCTCCTGCGGTTCGTCTCCTGTCCTCCCTCGATCCTCCTCCAGGAGGAGGTCATCTGGATCTCCTGTAACTCCTCAGAAATGAGGAGCATGAACCTGGTGACCTCCCCACTGCTCTGCTACATCCCATAATAATTCGTCTGTGAACATCGAGCGTGAGGTTCTGGCAGATGGAACGCTCCCCGTTCATGACGGTTCTGACGGTCCAGAACCATCCTCCCACCAGCAGGGGCGGAGTGTTCATTGGCCCCTCCCCTTTCACTAGAACAAAGACGTCTCTGTTCTGCAGACGAGCCTGACGTCGTCTTATTGTGAAAGGTCATCTAATTGGAGCCAGAGTTGAGGAGTCGTTCACGTTTAAATGTTTCATCTGGATCCAGTCGGACCTCCTCTGTGAGGTCCACGCCGGTCCCAGCAGGACCCGGTTCAGGTCCAGAGTCTGAGTCACCGCTCAGAACCGTGACGGAACCTTTCATCTGCGTCTGTTCGGACATCTGGGTCTTGTTGGCCTTCAGGGTTCTGCTCCGTGTGAGGCTCCAGCTGGAGGAGCGCCGGACCGATCCGGATCGGTCGGATCAGACAAGCCCGGTTAGACGTTAAAACAAATCTGGAGATGTTTGTCCTGGACCTCAGCCGGGTCTCCTGTTTTTGGGGGGTTAAAGAGGGAGGAGCTTCACGCTTGACTGAACAGGTTCTGTTGTGGTGTCGGCCCGCCTGGCTCTCAGGGCATGGATGAGATCTTCAGAGGAAGTTCAGCCAGAGGCTGACTTCATCATGAAGACGGTTTGTTCTCTGCAGGTCTGTCTGCTGAGGCTCCTCCCACTTTAGATGGTTCTGAACATGCTCGAGGGTCCGTGGGATCAGAACCTGAAGGCCGCTCCGACCCGTCCTTCATCTACTGACCTCCTCTCTGTCCTGCAGGCGTCTGCAGCGGCCTCCAGGACTCCAGCCCTCTCCCCTCCCCGAGCCAGTCGCAGACTCCGCCCCCCGTTACCGTGGCAACAGCGGCAACATTCCCTCCGTCTCCTTCTCCAAGCTGGAGGCACAGAACTTCACTTCAGTTCTGCAGAACCGCAGTGATCCAGACGTGGTCCAGACCAGCCGGACCCCGCCCACCACTGCCGGCCCTCCTAGCCCCTCCTACTCACAGACTCCGCCCACTCAGCCACACACAAAGCTCCCTGATTGGCTGTCATCCGTGACATCATTGAGTACCGTCTGGCCGAGGAGCAGCCCCACCTCAGCACCTGATCCAGGTATGTGAGACTCCCGACTGCAGGGGATCATGGGAGATGTAGTCACATTGTGAGGCTCCTCCTGCTGCAGCTGACGGTTCTGATCAGAGCGGGTTCTGATGAAGGTCGAGTCCGAGGATCCGTTCATCCTGATAAATCATTCATCAGCGATGAAGGTGGACGCCCTCGCCGTCTCTGTCTGTCCTTCAGCCTCGCTGTGGGACAGGAAGTGGAGGGGACTGCTGATGAGCCCCCCCGCCCGCTCTGATTGGATGAGGAGCGGTCACCAGACTGAGTGGAAGTTTGACCTCCAGATCCAGTCCATCAGACGAACGTCCGGCTGCAGCAGAGAGCACGACTGGCCCGCCGCGGACCGCCCGCCGCTTCCAGCTGCCTCTGGGGCGCTAACATTGTTCTGCCTCTCCTCTGAAGGTGTCTGTCAGCTGATCGTGGAGCCTCAGTGTCACATGCTGCCCTACAACCAAACATGGCTGTCGTCTTCTGTTGCCGTGGTGAAGAGCACCGAGGTGGACATGCTGCTGAGGTGACTCACCTGTCCAGCTTCTGCTGAATCATCGTTGGAGAGCTAGCATGTCTGGTTCTGAGCAGTTTAGTGAAGCGGGAATCAAACCTGCAACCTCCTGGTCAGACATGAGTATCTCAAAAAAACACTGAAGCTAATATCAAGCTAAAATATTAGCTAAATGCTAAATTAGCCTAAAAAACAAAAATCTTAGGTTATGTAAAACAGCTAGCATGTAGCTTAAATATTAGCTAAATGCTAAATTAGCCTAAAAAACAAAAATCTTAGGTTATGTAAAACAGCTAGCATGTAGCTTAAATATTAGCTAAAAGCTAAATTAGCCTAAAAAACAAAAATCTTAGGTTATGTAAAACAGCTAGCATGTAGCTTAAATATTAGCTAAATGCTAAATTAGCCTAAAAAACAAAAATCTTAGGTTATGTAAAACAGCTAGCATGTAGCTTAAATATTAGCTAAATGCTAAATTAGCCTAAAAAACAAAAATCTTAGGTTATGTAAAACAGCTAGCATGTAGCTTAAATATTAGCTAAATGCTAAATTAGCCTAAAAAACAAAAATCTTAGGTTATGTAAAACAGCTAGCATGTAGCTTAAATATTAGCTAAATGCTAAATTAGCCTAAAAAACAAAAATCTTAGGTTATGTAAAACAGCTAGCATGTAGCTTAAATATTAGCTAAATGCTAAATTAGCCTAAAAAACAAAAATCTTAGGTTATGTAAAACAGCTAGCATGTAGCTTAAATATTAGCTAAATGCTAAATTAGCCTAAAAAACAAAAATCTTAGGTTATGTAAAACAGCTAGCATGTAGCTTAAATATTAGCTAAATGCTAAATTAGCCTAAAAAACATAAAATCTTAGGTTATGTAAAACAGCTAGCATGTAGCTTAAACATTAGCTAAACTCCAAAATAGTCCAAAAAGCTAAAGTTAAAACTTTAACTTTTTAACATAATTCTGAATAATAAAAATAAATCAACTTAAACCTTAATTAACTTTCAATATTTTACTCTCCATTAAATATATATTTAGTCAAAATTACACAAGTTAGAAATGCGAGCAGGATAACATCGAGTCATTGATTACAATAAAATAAAATGATGAGGGCCGGATAGTATTACCCGGAGGGCCGGATCTGGCCCCCGGGCCGTGACTTTGACACCTTTATTTTTTCTGGTGGGCTGAAGGATTGTGGGTAATCTCCTCCTGTGTATTATAATGTCTCCAGACTGATCACAGGTGTACGCTGGGAGATTTGAACCCTCCAGGCCGGCAGGCGTTCCTGTGCGGAGCGTCCTGCCGGCGTCTGACCCCGCCCACGTCTGTTGCAGATTCTTCAGCTACCTGGGCCGACTCTCCTGCTACCGACACATCATGCTGTTCGGCTGCTCGCTGGCGCTGCCTGAGTGCATCCCTGGCGGCGGCGGCGGCGGCGGCGGCGGCGCTCACAGCAGGTAACGGGTGCCCCCCTCCCCCTCCCCCATGCATGTCAGCTGTTCGGACAGTAAGCAGAGCAGCAGCTGCGTGTCTAAGAATACCGCTCTAAAATCAGAGCACACTTGTTCCTGTCAGAGGCTGGAGGGCGGCGGCCTCTGACTTCACGCGCCGCCGCGCTCTGACGTGCGCGTCTGTTTGTGCACGTGCAGGCAGGTGGTGCTGCCCTGCGCCTCCTTCTGTGAGGCGGCCAGAGAGGGCTGCGAGCCCGTCCTGCAGATGTTCAACGCCTCCTGGCCCGACTTCCTCCGCTGCTCGCAGTTCAGCAACGTGACCTCATCACTGACTCCGCCCTCCTCGCCCTCATCGGCGCCCGCAGACACGGAGGGACCGGGGTGTTTCACTCCGCGCCAGATCAATCAAACCCTGTGAGTGTGATACCTGAGAGGCTGTCCCGTTATGATGACATCACTGCCCTGACCGCTCTGATTGGTCCACAGCCGTGTGCGGCGGGAAGGAGCACTTCCTGTGCGCCACGGGGATCTGTGTCCCTCAGAAGCTGGTGTGTAACGGCTTCAACGACTGCGACGACTGGAGCGACGAGACGCACTGCGGTGAGCGTGCACGCATTCCATCAGTTGCCGTGGTGATGAGTTTGATTGATGAACCACCAGCAGGACTGTTGTTGTGGTCTGGTTGCCATGGAGACCAGAAGAAAAGAAACTATAGACTGAAGGGGTGAGCGAGCTTTTGTCTCCCGCCCTAAACTCGACCTTCCCCATGCAGCTGTCTTTGTGTTGCTGCTGACTCTGGGTCTGAGCAGAACCGAACCAGAACCTCAGAGAGATCACCGGTCATCTAAACAGGATCAAGTTTGAAACAAGTTTGAGTTAAAGCAGCAGGATTGGAGCGGGATTGGAGCAGGATTGGAGCAGGATTAGAGCGGGATTGAAGCAGGATTGGATCAGGATTAGAGCGGGATTGGAGCGGGATTGGAGCAGGATTGAAGCAGGATTGAAGCGGGATTGGAGCGGGATTGGAGCGGGATTGGAGCGGGATTAGAGCGGGATTGGAGCAGGATTGGGAGCGGGATTGGAGCAGGATTGAAGCGGGATTGGAGCGGGATTGGAGCGGGATTGGAGCGGATTGGAGCGGGATTGGAGCGGGATTGGAGCGGGATAGGAGCGGGATTGAAGCGGGATTGAAGCAGGATTAGAGCAGGATTGAAGCAGGATTGGAAGCGGGATTGAAGAAGCGGATTGGAGCAGGATTGGAGGGGATTGAAGCAGGATTAGAGCAGGATTGAAGCAGGATTGAAGCAGGATTGGAGCAGGATTTTGCACGGCTTTAACTTGAAGCTCACTGAGCAGAAGGAATGAGCACTAGCAACCAGCAGAAGAAGCCCCGCCCTGCTGGTACCAGCGTCTCTGGCGCCGGTCCGGCTGGATGTGCGCTCTTTAAACCGCATGCTCCTGAACGCAGCATCAAAGTGAAGCTGAAGAATCTAAACTCTTTAGACTTTAGAATATACATCTGTGAAGGATAATTCTGAAGAAAACGCAGAACCAGAACCAGAACCAGAACCAGAAATAACCTTCAGACAATTCTGTATTTGACCTTAGTGACCTTTGTGCTATTCTGAGTCACGTCAAACTGGGTCATCTGGACCCACAAGACGACGTGATTTCAATCTTCTCTGGTGTCTGTGGCAGACATGAAATCTGTCCACCTTTGTGATGGGCGGAGTCTCACATCAATGTGAGGGGGGGTCATCAGGACCTTTCAGCTCTAAATGATATGAATTGAATAAACACTGAAATGAATAAAGTGAAAGTTGAAATACTGCATCAGGTTCATGCATGGAGGTCATGTGACCTGTTTCCTCCTCAGACTGTGCAGATGGAGAGTTTCGCTGTAACACCGGGAGGTGTCTGCCCCCCCCGCTGGTGTGTGACGGTTACGACGACTGTGGAGATCTGAGCGACGAACTCAACTGTGGTACGAACATGAACGCTACGGAGGCGGAGCTAAAGCTCTATGTTGATTTTAACAGGCGGAGCTGCTGCTCTGTTTCTCCTGTGGAGGCGGAGCCGCAGCTCTGTTTCTGCTCTGGAGGCGGAGCTACTGCTCTGTTTCTCCTCTGGAGGCGGAGCCGCAGCTCTGTTTCTGCTCTGGAGGCGGAGCTACTGCTCTGTTTCTGCTCTGGAGGCGGAGCTGCTGCTCTGTTTCTCCCCTGGAGGCGGAGCTGTTGCTCTGTTTCTCATGTGGAGGCGGAGCTGTTGCTCTGTTTCTCATGTGGAGGCGGAGCTGCTGCTCTGTTTCTCCTCTGGAGGCGGAGCTGCTGCTCTGTTTCTCCTCTGGAGGCGGAGCCGCTGCTCTGTTTCTCCTCTGGAGGCGGAGCCGCTGCTCTGTTTCTCCTCTGGAGGCGGAGCTGCTGCTCTGTTTCTCCTCTGGAGGCGGAGCTGCTGCTCTGTTTTTGCTCTGGAGGCGGAGCTGCTGCTCTGTTTCTGCTCTGGAGGCGGAGCTGCTGCTCTGTTTCTCCTCTGGAGGCGGAGCTGTTGCTCTGTTTCTCCTCTGGAGGCGGAGCTGCTGCTCTGTTTCTCCTCTGGAGGCGGAGCTGCTGCTCTGGTTCTCCTCTGGAGGCGGAGCTGCTGCTCTGTTTCTCCTCTGGAGGCGGAGCCGCTGCTCTGTTTCTCCTCTGGAGGCGGAGCCGCTGCTCTGTTTCTCCCCTGGAGGCGGAGCTGCTGCTCTGTTTCTGCTCTGGAGGCGGAGCCGCTGCTCTGTTTCTCCCCTGGAGGCGGAGCTGCTGCTCTGTTTCTCCTCTGGAGGCGGAGCTGCTGCTCTGTTTCTGCTCTGGAGGCGGAGCTGCTGCTCTGTTTCTCCTCTGGAGGCGGAGCCGCTGCTCTGTTTCTCATGTGGAGGCGGAGCTGCTGCTCTGTTTCTCCTCTGGAGGCGGAGCTGCTGCTCTGTTTCTCCTCTGGAGGCGGAGCTGTTGCTCTGTTTCTCCTGTGGAGGCGGAGCTGCTGTTCTGTTTCTCCTCTGGAGGCGGAGCTGCTGCTCTGTTTCTCATGTGGAGGCGGAGCTGCTGCTCTGTTTCTCGTCTGGAGGCGGAGCTGCTGCTCTGTTTCTGCTCTGGAGGCGGAGCTGCTGCTCTGTTTCTCATGTGGAGGCGGAACTGCTGCTCTGTTTCTCATGTGGAGGCGGAACTGCTGCTCTGTTTCTCGTCTGGAGGCGGAGCTGCTGCTCTGTTTCTGCTCTGGAGGCGGAGCTTTTTCCATGATTGAACTTTGAACGTTCTCTTGGGGTAACCTCTGCGGTGAGCGGTCTGTCTGCAGGACGACTGATGTTCTGGTTCTTCTGGTTCTTCTGGTTCTTCTCTCCAGTCTGTAACCTCTCCCGGGAGCATCGCTGCGGCGACGGCCGCTGTGTTTCCAGAGACTGGCTCTGCGACGGAGACCACGACTGTCTGGACAAGAGCGACGAGCTGAACTGCTGTGAGTCTCTGACCGGTTCTGGTTCCAGCCGCTGGTTACGGCGGGTCCAGATGACCCGTTTGTGTCCTTGCAGCCTGTAAGAGCCAGGGCCTGCTGGAGTGCGGGAACGGTCAGTGCATTCCCTCGGCGTTCCGCTGCGACGGAGAGGACGACTGCAAGGACGGCAGTGATGAAGAGCACTGCAGCAGAGAGCAGAGTGAGACCTCTGTCTTCTTCACTATCTCTGCTCTGTGTGGAGACGGCCCCGCCCACTTCATGTCCTCCATCCTTCCAGCTCCCGGCAGCTGCGGTCCCGGCCAGCCCGTCTGCCCCTCCCCCTCCTGCCCGTCCGCCTGCGAGGCGCCCGGCGCCGCCTGCGACCCGCGGAACAGCAGCTGCGGTGAGTCTTTGCCGCGCCCGCTCCGTGTCGTCATGGAAACGGTCTGAGCGCGCCCTGTGTTGCAGCTCGCTGCGAGCCCATCAGCCTGGAGCTGTGCATGAACCTGCCCTACAACCTGACCAGCTACCCCAACCACCTGGGCCACCTGTCCCAGCGGGAGAGCTCCGTGTCCTGGGAGTCCTCGCTGTTCCCCGCGCTGGTCCAGACCGGCTGCTACCAGTACCTCATGTTCTACGCCTGCACGCTGCTGGTACCGAAGTGCGACCCGGTCAGTCTGCAGAGGGTGCCGCCCTGCAGGTCAGCGACCGCCGTCATCAGAGCGCGTTCTGATGGTCGTCGGGTCCGGCATTGACCTGCGGCTGGTGTCCCTCAGGTCGCTGTGTCGGGACGCCAAAGAGAAGTGCGAGTCCGTGCTGAGCATCGTGGGGCTGCAGTGGCCCGAAGACTCGGACTGCAGCCAGTTTCCGGAGGAGGGCGGGGACGCCGCCTGCCTGCTGCCGGAGGACGGCGTGGACGGTACGGAGACCGCGTCTGTGCGATCCTGGAGACTCCTGCTGGGTCACTGATGTGTTGATGTTGTTGCCGTGGCGACAGAGTGCTCCCCCAGCCACTTCAAGTGTCGGTCCGGTCGCTGCGTCCTGGGAACCAAACGCTGTGACGGACACCTGGACTGTGACGACCACAGCGACGAGGAAAACTGCGGTGAGCGGCTTATTACCCCCCCTCCCCCCTCCCCCAGCACACACACAGATGACCCCCCCCAGAGGAGAACGCAGAATGTCAAACCCAAAACAGGCCCACCTCAACAATGTGTCATAGCAGCTGAATGGGCTGGATGAAGTGTACCCCCCCCCCACCCCCCACCCCCACCACCACCACCAATCTACCATTAAAAAACTCCACCCCTAATTTTGGACCAATGTTAAAGAGGCCCTGCCATAAATATTCTACTTTTTGAGGCTTTTAATGCATTCTGCTCAATTAAGAAAATTCAAAAACATCTGATTGTGTAGTTCACGTCCAGGTGCGTGTAGTTCACGTCCAGGTGCGTGTCGTTCACGTCCAGGTGCGTGTCGTTCACGTCATGGCGCGTGTCGTTCACGTCATGGCGCGTGTCGTTCACGTCCAGGTGCGTGTCGTTCACGTCCAGGTGCGTGTCGTTCACGTCATGGCGCGTGTCGTTCAAGTCATGGCGCGTGTCGTTCAAGTCATGGCGCGTGTCGTTCACGTCCAGGTGCGTGTAGTTCACGTCATGGCGCGTGTCGTTCACGTCATGGCGCGTGTCGTTCACGTCCAGGTGCGTGTCGTTCACGTCCGGTTGCGTGTCGTTCACGTCCGGGCGCGTGTCGTTCACGTCATGGCGCGTGTCGTTCACGTCCAGGTGCGTGTCGTTCACGTCCAGTGCGTGTCGTTCACGTCCAGGTGCGTGTCGTTCACGTCCAGGTGCGTGTCGTTCACGTCCGGTTGCGTGTCGTTCACGTCCGGGCGCGTGTCGTTCACGTCATGGCGCGTGTCGTTCACGTCCGTTGCGTGTCGTTCACGTCCGGGCGCGTGTCGTTCACGTCCGGGCGCGTGTCGTTCACGTCATGGCGCGTGTCGTTCACGTCCAGGTGCGTGTCGTTCACGTCCAGGTGCGTGTCGTTCACGTCCAGGTGCGTGTCGTTCACGTCCAGGTGCGTGTCGTTCACGTCCGGTTGCGTGTCGTTCACGTCCAGGCGCGTGTCGTTCACGTCCGGTTGCGTGTCGTTCACGTCCAGGCGCGTGTCGTTCACGTCCAGGTGCGTGTCGTTCACGTCCGGTTGCGTGTCGTTCACGTCCAGGCGCGTGTCGTTCACGTCCGGTTGCGTGTCGTTCACGTCGGGCGCGTGACGTTCACGTCCAGGCGCGTGTCGTTCACGTCCAGGCGCGTGTCGTTCGCGTCCAGGCGCGTGACGTTCACGTCCAGGCGCGTGTCGTTCACGTCCGGTTGCGTGTCGTTCACGTCCGGGCGCGTGTAGTTCACGTCCAGGTGCGTGTCGTTCACGTCCAGGTGCGTGTCGTTCACGTCATGGCGCGTGTCGTTCACGTCATGGCGCGTGTCGTTCACGTCCAGGTGCGTGTCGTTCACGTCCAGGTGCGTGTCGTTCACGTCATGGCGCGTGTCGTTCAAGTCATGGCGCGTGTCGTTCAAGTCATGGCGCGTGTCGTTCACGTCCAGGTGCGTGTAGTTCACGTCATGGCGCGTGTCGTTCACGTCATGGCGCGTGTCGTTCACGTCCAGGTGCGTGTCGTTCACGTCCGGTTGCGTGTCGTTCACGTCCGGGCGCGTGTCGTTCACGTCATGGCGCGTGTCGTTCACGTCCAGGTGCGTGTCGTTCACGTCCAGGTGCGTGTCGTTCACGTCCAGGTGCGTGTCGTTCACGTCCAGGTGCATGTCGTTCACGTCCAGGTGCGTGTCGTTCACGTCCAGGCGCGTGTCGTTCACGTCCGGTTGCGTGTCGTTCACGTCCGGGCGCGTGTCGTTCACGTCATGGCGCGTGTCGTTCACGTCCGGTTGCGTGTCGTTCACGTCCGGGCGCGTGTCGTTCACGTCCGGGCGCGTGTCGTTCACGTCATGGCGCGTGTCGTTCACGTCCAGGTGCGTGTCGTTCACGTCCAGGTGCGTGTCGTTCACGTCCAGGTGCGTGTCGTTCACGTCCAGGTGCGTGTCGTTCACGTCCAGGTGCGTGTCGTTCACGTCCGGTTGCGTGTCGTTCACGTCCAGGCGCGTGTCGTTCACGTCCGGTTGCGTGTCGTTCACGTCCAGGCGCGTGTCGTTCACGTCCAGGTGCGTGTCGTTCACGTCCGGTTGCGTGTCGTTCACGTCCAGGCGCGTGTCGTTCACGTCCGGTTGCGTGTCGTTCACGTCCGGGCGCGTGACGTTCACGTCCAGGCGCGTGTCGTTCACGTCCAGGCGCGTGTCGTTCGCGTCCAGGCGCGTGACGTTCACGTCCAGGCGCGTGTCGTTCACGTCCGGTTGCGTGTCGTTCACGTCCGGGCGCGTGTCGTTCACGTCCAGGTGCGTGTCGTTCACGTCCGGGCGCGTGTCGTTCACGTCCAGGTGCGTGTCGTTCACGTCCAGGTGCGTGTCGTTCACGTCCAGGTGCGTGTCGTTCAAGTCATGGCGCGTGTCGTTCACGTCCAGGTGCAACCTCAGATCCAGGATGAGTTCAATTGTGGCTTTGATCTAACCCCCTCATGCCCCGCCCCCCAGGTTGTTCGGAGCGCGCTCTGTGGGAGTGTCCTTCCAACAGGCTGTGCATCAAACCCAGCATGATCTGCGACGGCTTCCCAGACTGCCCCCTGATGGAGGACGAGGTGAACTGCTGTGAGTTCCCGCCGCTCGCGGTGCGTTCAGAGTCCGTCTGGACCGCAGGATAACGCTGTGACCCGTCCTCAGCGGCGTGCAGGACAACGAGCTGCCTGCAGCAACCACCAGTGCGTCCACCGGACGCTGTGGTGCGACGGGAAGAAGCACTGCTCCGACAGCTCTGACGAGTGGAGCTGCGGTACGACCGCCACTCACCTGCAGAACCACAGCTGGTACCGGTTCTGTTCTGAATAGAACCTCTGTGTGTCTCTGCAGTGTCTCTGTCCGATCAGTCCGGTTCTGTTCTGACCGTCTTCAAGACGGCAGCAGAGTATCAGGTGTGTGCGGACGAGTGGAACCACGAGCTGAGCAGACTGACCTGCAACCAGCTGGGACTAGGGTAAGGTCAGTAACACGCGCACATGCACGCGCACACGCACAAACGCACATGCACACCACACACGCACACAAACACACGCACACAGATTCATCCTCGCTCCGACGGTCTGGACGTTGTTGTTTGTTGTCCGTCCGTCCGTCTGTCCTGCTGTTACCTGTCTGGTTATCACAGAGACTCCGCCCCCTCTGCATCTCTCACTCACAGTTTCTAAAGTGACCACTCTGTGGTTCTCTGCAGGGTTCCCTCCTCTGTTTCCACGGTAACCGATCAGCCCGGCGTCCCGGGCCGTCGCCGTTGGCTACACGTTCATCCAGAGTGGAACCTGAGGAACAGTTCTGCTCTGCAGGCCCGGCTGGAGAAGAGAAGGTATCCGATCGGACCTGTGCGTGTCAGACCTCCATGTCTCTCAGGAGTTCATGTAGATCCACTAGAAGTCTGCTGAACTCACAGCATCTGCAGAAACTTCTGGAAGGTTCTCCTCTGGACTGATGATTCGGAGGGTCTGGGTCTCAGCACCAGAACCTGGACCGGTTCTAACTCATGTGGTTCTGTGTGTCTGCAGCCACGCCTGTCACTCCAGGAGGAGGGTCTCCATCCTCTGCACCAGAGAAGGTAAGCCCTTCACAGAGCCCCTCCCACCTCCTGCGGCCCCGCCCCCACCTGGACTCTGAACATTAGTGTGAATAAAAGGTGCTCTGTTGTCATGGTAACGTGGAGGAGGAGTCTGTAGCTTGTCTTCATGACAGTTGATGTGGTCGTCATGGCAGCATCAAATGGGCGGAGCCTGATTTTTGTGCTCGAGTGTCAGATGCTCTCACGGCGCCGTCCTCGGTGGGCGGGGTTAATGCTGTTCCTCCTGTTCAGAGTGCGGCCAGCGCCAGGTGGGGGGCGTGGCCCGCCACAGGAAGAAGCGGATCCTGGGAGGGCGGGTGTCCCGGCAGGGGGCGTGGCCATGGCAGTGCTCGCTGCAGAGCGGTCAGAGCGGGCACGTCTGCGGCTGCGTGCTCATCGCCCGCCAGTGGGCTCTGACCGTCGCCCACTGCTTCGAGGGGTAAGTGGGCGGGGCCTCGTCACGGGCGCCGCGCCGGGATTGGCCGTCACTGAGGCGCCTGTGTTCGTCAGGAGGGAGAGCGCCGACCTGTGGAAGGTGGTTCTGGGCCTCACCAACCTGGACCATCCCGGCGCTCACAGTCAGAGCCGCGGCGTGCGCTCCATCATCGTCCACCCGCGTTACAACCGCGCCGTGGTCGACTATGACATCAGCGTGGTGCAGCTGGACTCTGAGGTCAGACGGCGCCCCCCCGGCTGCGGCCGCGGCGCCGCAGGGCTGACCTCCCTGTGTTTGACTGACAGGTGGAGGAGACGGCGTTCGTGCGGCCGGTGTGCCTGCCGCGGCCCGGACAGCAGCCCTCCCCCGACTCCTACTGCTACATCACGGGCTGGGGTCACATGGGCAACAGGAGTGAGTTCAGCTTCTTCCTCTGGGGGCGGGGCTTCACAGGAGGCGGTATCAGCAGAGCTGCAGTCCTGATTAATGTCTCCCTCTGCTGGAGGAGAATGTAACTACACCTCTTTTAAAGTGGACTGAAGGAGGTCCGCTGAGACGTCAGACTCCTGGTTCTGTTCTGAATGTCGGTCATTCCTGTGACTCCTCTGTGTTTCATCTGCTGACTGAACGTCTGTCTGTCCCAGTGCCCTTCAAGCTGCAGGAGGGCGAGGTGCGCATCATCTCGCTGCCGCAGTGCCAGTCCTACTTCGACATGAAGACCATCACTGCCAGGATGCTGTGTGCCGGCTACGAGGCGGGAACTGTGGACTCCTGCATGGTGAGGCTGTTCTCCTCCTGCTGGGAGGAGGCGGTCACTGCCAGAAGACAAAGACCTTAATGAAATATGTTCAAAACAAAAGCAGCTGATCATTAGCAATAGGGGTGTAACGGATCACGGAAAATCCGTACGGATCAGAGGCCACGGTGCGGGACACGTGTGTACCGCGGACCGCTCGAACACCCACCCCCCATACGCGGACACCTCGCGCTAGCATAATTTAAACCAATTGTCCGTTCGCATCGAATGGAAGCTCCGTTACGGGCTTTCCGGTGGAATCGCGGAACATTGTACGGCAAGCCAGAGATGTCAAAATTGAGCAGGAAAAGCTGACGCAGAAGTGCCACGTTTTACAGAAAATTATCATTTAAAACATTTAAATGTTCCCACAGTTAGTTTCAATAAAGCAATTCATACCCAAAAAAATATTGTAACTGTTTTATTTATGATTTAATTTTAAAGGATAATCCATATAGATTTGGTATTTTCAACACTATTTTTAAATATTATTTTCTGTTAGTTTTTGTAGATTTGGTCTAAAAACATGTAAATGTAATCAGAAACTACATGTTTTAGTATTTTGTTTGTGTTCAAAGTACAAATATGTTTTGTTTTAATAAATAGGCTTCAATGAGCAGATGTTTTGTTGTTGCATATGTAAAATTTGTGTGTGTGAGGTATTTTAAATGCTTATTGAATTATGAGTTAAACTGTTTCCAAAAATTAAATTAGGTTTGATATTGTTGGGTTTTTTTTTTTCGTTTTGTTTTTCTCTTTTTTTAAATTTTTGTACTTTTTACTGATCCGAAAAATGATCCGAACCGTGACCCTAAAACCGTGACACGATCCGAACCGTGACCTTTGTGATCCGTTACACCCCTAATTAGCAATGCTACAAACAAAGCTAGCCCAAAGCTAAAAGCTAGCTATGTTTTGACCATGGCTAATGGTCTGAGCGTTTTAGCTCAAGCTAAAAGCTAATTAAAACCAAACAGATGGAGACGTGTCATCAGGATCAGATGATCAGATCAGATCAGATCTGTGGTTCTCAGTAATCTCGTTTCTCTCTGCGGGCTCAGGGCGACAGCGGCGGCCCGCTGGTGTGCGAGGAGGCGGACGGCGGGCGCTGGACGCTGTTCGGCCTGACGTCGTGGGGCAGCGTGTGCTTCAGCAAAGTGCTGGGCCCCGGAGTCTACAGCAACGTGACGCACTTCACCCCCTGGATCCGGCAGCAGATCTACATCCACACGTACCTGAGCGACTGACGGGACGGCCTCAGGAGGAAGTGATGTCATCGTCAGAGAGAACACGCCTGCAGTCCTCCGCCTGTGCCTGCGTCTGTCCCACAGCCTTCGAACGCTAACCGCTACACAGACGGGCTGCACAGATGCTAACCAGTAAGCTAGCAGAGGTAAAGGTTTGATTCCAAGCAGACGCTGGTCCATCAAACCCTCAAGATTTCTGTTCAGAACCGACATTTCCAGGATGTTGAAGCGGTTCCTCCGCCGAGTTCTTTTCTCTGCGACTGAAACTCTGATTTGAGTTTCTCGCTAAACTTCTGTTTCTGCATAAAAGTTTTCTGTTGGACTGAATTTAGAGAAAAAATCCAGATGAAAGTTTGTCGTCCGAAGGACAAAAACAGAGTTCAACTCTGAGGATTTTAAACAGAAATCGTCAACAATCTAGTCTGATCTCAGCTGATCCTTCAACCTTAAGGACGGTGTCGTCTGCATAATGTCGGAGTTCCTCTGATAGAAACGTTTCTGTTAGACGTAGAAGCATCACTGAACACATTGAAGACCCCAGAACTATAGATTGAGATGTTTGTGGACGTCAGCAAAATCTCTTCATACGTTTCATTTTCACTCCGATTGAAATGAAGATGATCAAACGTTTGATCTTCAACTCCTGAAGGAGTCTGGTCACTGATGACATCATCTGGTTATCTGTCCTGTGCTGTATTTTGTTTGATTGAGGACTTCTAGTTAGCTTCCTCTCACTGCCAGCTGCCAGCTTCCTGTCGTACAAACCGGCGTCAGACTCCTTCAAATCCAGACTCTGAACGGTCCAGCAGCTTTATGCTTAAGCATAAATGTGCTAACCACTGCGAAAAGAGATTAGCGGAGGCGTTAGCATAGATGCTAGCAGCTCCTTAGCTTTATCCAAGTAACTAACAACGGTGACAAAGTAGTTCGTTAACATGACTAACTCAGTAACACAATTATTAACTGCCAACTTAGCGCCAGCTAGAACGTGAAGCACAAATGTAGCACATGGACTCTAGAGCGTGTTAGCCTGTGTGTGCAATGTTAGCTACAGTAGCTTTAGCCTAGCATACAATAATCCCCAACCATGTGGTCGTTACTGCCTATGCGCTAACTGAGGTTAGATCAGACACGGGGGTCAACCCTGAGCTGCTAAAGCTAACTAGCTTGACTCGTATCAACCACATGAATGCACAATGGAGCGATTCGTTTGCACAAACTCCACTGTCATGGTGTTAGCCGCCGCGTGCGGCAGCGTGCTCTGGTGTTTGGGCGCCGGCGTCCGCCACGTTTCCATCACGAAGAAGCCGGTCGCTACTGGACAAAACCAGTTTTATTGTTCAATAAAGATTTCAGTTCGACTTCCTGTTGGAAAGAAGTAAAGACGATGAAACTGCCAACGATCGTCGTCCGGTGGAGGAAACAGGAAATCACTTTAAGATCCATTTCCTGTTTGTTTCGCTTCCTTGTCGAGCAAACTGAGGCTTCATGAAGCTTCGTAAGGTTTTATGAAGCTTCATGAGGCTTTATGAAGCTTCATGAGGCTTTGTGAAGCTTCATGAGGCTTCATAAGGTTTTATGAAGCTTCATGAGGCTTTGTAAGGTTTTATGAAGCTTCATGAGGCTTTGTGAAGCTTCATGAAGCTTCATAAGGTTTTATGAAGCTTTATGAGGCTTTGTGGAGCTTCATGAGGCTTTGTAAGGTTTTATGAAGCTTCATGAGGCTTTGTGGAGCTTCATGAGGCTTTGTAAGGGTTTATGAAGCTTTATGAGGCTTTGTGGAGCTTCATGAGGCTTTGTAAGGTTTTATGAAGCTTCATGAGGCTTTGTGGAGCTTCATGAGGCTTTGTAAGGGTTTATGAAGCTTCATGAGGCTTCATAAGGTATTATGAAGCTTTATGAGGCTTTGTGAAGCTTTGTAAGGTTTTATGAAGCTTCATGAGGCTTTGTGGAGCTTCATGAGGCTTTGTAAGGGTTTATGAAGCTTCATGAGGCTTCGTGAGGCTTTGTAAGGCTTTATGAAGCTTCATGAGGCTTCGTAAGGTTTTATGAAGCTTCATGAGGCTTCATAAGGTATTATGAAGCTTTATGAGGCTTCATAAAGTTTCATGAGGCTTTATAAGGTATTATGAAGCTTCATGAGGCTTTGTAAGGTTTTATGAAGCTTCATGAGGCTTCGTAAGGTTTTATGAAGCTTCATGAGGCTTTGTGGAGCTTCATGAGGCTTTGTGGAGCTTCATGAGGCTTCATAAGGTTTCATGAGGCTTCATGAGGCTTTGTGGAGCTTCATGAGGCTTCACTTCCCTCCCGCTGTCTCGCTGTGGTTTGTGCTTCTCCGTCGAGTGAGCGCAGACCTCTGGATGTTCCTCCATGAAGCAGAAGTTGGTTCTCCAACACATCAGATCCAGAACATTCCAGCTGCTGCTTTTTGGTTTTTTCAGAGTATTTTTCTACAGCTTTTTGTAAGCCGTGCTTCTCACAGGGCTGCCGGCGTGTGGCCGGGAACACGCGTGTGCGACGTTTGTGTAAACGCGATGATGAGAGTCACAGACGGCTCGATGTTTGTGAAACCGTGAAGATGTTGTTTGTATCATGTTGTATCTCCAATAAACCCGTGTAACGACCCGTGTGTGTCTGAGTCACGCGTGTTCCTGGTTCTGAACTCCAGACTTCCTGTTTCTCCCAGACGGAGGATCTTCTGACCGGCTGCAGGGTTCATCTTTTCCAGACATTTCTGTGTTTCTCTCTCAGCTGACGTGGGTTCTGGTTCTGGTTCTGGTTCCTAAAGGTTCCTCATCACTGAAGCTTCTGTGGATCATCAGAACTGCTGCTTCCATCCATGACTCAGCAGTTTTACTCTCATGATTGACCTCTGATGACATCATCGATAGGAACGCCAGATCAGGAGGATTTCTGGTTGTTTTTAAAGTCATACTAATATGTGGCCCTGTGGTAGAGTGTCCACCCTGAGACTGGACGGTTGTGAGTTCAAATCCAGGCAGAGTCAGACCACAGACTCTGAAATGAGACCCTCCCTGTTCGTGTCTGGATTGAGGAGGTGTTCCTGAGTTTAGCTGCAGCTCACCGCTGCTCTAGGGGAGGGGCCAAACATCAGCTGTTCTCCAGCTGTTCTCCATCTGTTCTCCTCCAGCTGATCTCCTCCATCTGATCTCCTCCAGCTGATCTCCTCCAGCTGATCTCCTCCATCTGTTCTCCTCCAGCTGATCTCCTCCAGCTGATCTCCTCCTGCTGTTCTCCTCCAGCTGTTCTCCAGCTGTTCTCCTCCATCTGATCTCCTCCATCTGATCTCCTCCAGCTGATCTCCTCCTGCTGATCTCCTCCTGCTGATCTCCTCCAGCTGTTCTTCATCTGATCTCCTCCAGCTGATCTCCTCCAGCTGATCTCCTCCTGCTGTTCTCCTCCTGCTGTTCTCCTCCAGCTGATCTCCTCCTGCTGTTCTCCTCCTGCTGTTCTCCTCCAGCTGTTCTCCTCCTGCTGTTCTCCTCCAGCTGATCTCCTCCTGCTGTTCTCCTCCTGCTGTTCTCCTCCAGCTGTTCTCCTTTATCTGATCTCCTCCAGCTGTTCTTCTGCTGATCTCCTCCATCTGATCTCCTCCATCTGATCTCCTCCAGCTGATCTCCTCCAGCTCTTCTCCTACAGCTGATCTCCTCCAGCTGTTCTCCTCCTGCTGTTCTCCTCCAGCTGATCTCCTCCTGCTGTTCTCCTCCTGCTGTTCTCCTCCAGCTGATCTCCTCCAGCTCTTCTCCTCCTGCTGTTCTCCTCCAGCTGATCTCCTCCTGCTGTTCTCCTCCTGCTGTTCTCCTCCAGCTGATCTCCTCCAGCTCTTCTCCTCCTGCTGTTCTCCTCCAGCTGTTCTCCTCCTGCTGTTCTCCTTTATCTGATCTCCAACTCTTATCCTCCTCTATTATCTCCTCTAGCTGATCTCCTCCATCTGTTCTCCTCCAGCTGATCTCCTCCATCGTGGCTCCATCAACTCCTGATGAACATCTTCAGGGATCGTTGATGACCTCCTCTTGGAGTTTATTTGATGATTAAATCTAGTGATGTCACTTTCTGTTCTACTCATGGAGACCCGCCTCCTTCGATCCCTTTGATGTCTGATGGAACGTTCTGATTGGACGGTGGAGTTTCTGTCCTCTGGGAGGCGTGGCCCTGAGGCATGATGGGAAACATCCTGTTTGTCTGTGACGTCTTGATCCAAAATAAAAATGATCTCCAGAGTTCAATTGTTCTGGAACCAAAACAAGACATGACTCAGCAGAAAAACCAGGCTTTTCCTGCCGTTGGAAAACAGAGTTCTAAAAATATCTGTGCTGTTGATCACAAACAAACAACACAAACACACTCGGACCCAGCATTATGTGCTGACAAAGGTGTGTGTTTGTGCGACTGCAGCTGGTAATGCTCCACACACTGACCTGTGTGTGTAATGTCAGGCTTTGCTGCTGCTCTGTGATGTCTGTCATTTGCACAACAACAACACAACAAAGCCTGTGTCATTACACAGCAGACGCACAAACTCCCTCACAGCTGCTGTGTGACTCAGTCCAACTTCCTTCTTTGTTCAGTCGCACAACTCTGCAGCGCTGAAGGTGAGAAGACCCGACACCTGTGTGAGTGTGTAGAGTTGTGAGTCTGTAGACTGATTTACTGTGTAGAGTGTGTGTCTGTAGACTGATTTACTGTGTAGAGTTGTGTGTCTGTAGACTGATTTACTGTGTAGAGTGTGTGTGTCTGTAGACTGATTTACTGTGTAGAGTTGTGTGTTTGTAGACTGATTTACTGTGTAGAGTTGTGTGTCTGTAGACTGATTTACTGTGTAGAGTTGTGTGTTTGTAGACTGATTTACTGTGTAGAGTTGTGTGTTTGTAGACTGATTTACTGTGTAGAGTTGTGTGTTTGTAGACTGATTTACTGTGTAGAGTTGTGAGTCTGTAGACTGATTTACTGTGTAGAGTTGTGTGTCTGTAGACTGATTTACTGTGTAGAGTGTGTGTCTGTAGACTGATTTACTGTGTAGAGTTGTGTGTTTGTAGACTGATTTACTGTGTAGAGTTGTGTGTAGACTGATTTACTGTGTAAAGTTGTGTGTCTGTAGACTGATTTACTGTGTAGAGTTGTGTGTCTGTAGACTGATTTACTGTGTAGAGTTGTAAGTCTGTAGACTGATTTACTGTGTAGAGTTTGTGTGTCTGTAGACTGATTACTGTGTAGAGTTGTGTGTCTGTAGACTGATTTACTGTGTAGAGTTGTGTGTCTGTAGACTGATTTACTGTGTAGAGTTGTGTGTCTGTAGACTGATTTACTGTGTAGAGTTGTGAGTCTGTAGACTGATTTACTGTGTAGAGTTGTGTGTCTGTAGACTGATTTACTGTGTAGAGTTGTGAGTCTGTAGACTGATTTACTGTGTAGAGTTGTGTGTCTGTAGACTGATTTACTGTGTAGAGTTGTGAGTCTGTAGACTGATTTACTGTGTAGAGTTGTGTGTCTGTAGACTGATTTACTGTGTAGAGTTGTCTGTAGACTGATTTACTGTGTAGAGTTGTGAGTCTGTAGACTGATTTACTGTGTAGAGTTGTGTGTCTGTAGACTGATTTACTGTGTAGAGTTGTGTGTCTGTAGACTGATTTACTGTGTAGAGTTGTGTGTCTGTAGACTGATTTACTGTGTAGAGTTGTGTGTTTGTAGACTGATTTACTGTGTAGAGTTGTAAGTCTGTAGACTGATTTACTGTGTAGAGTTGTGAGTCTGTAGACTGATTTACTGTGTAGAGTTGTGAGTCTGTAGACTGATTTACTGTGTAGAGTTGTGTGTCTGTAGACTGATTTACTGTGTAGAGTTGTGTGTCTGTAGACTGATTTACTGTGTAGAGTTGTGTGTCTGTAGACTGATTTACTGTGTAGAGTTGTGTGTCTGTAGACTGATTTACTGTGTAGAGTTGTGTGTCTGTAGACTGATTTACTGTGTAGAGTTGTGGTGTCTGTAGACTGATTTACTGTGTAGAGTTGTGAGTCTGTAGACTGATTTACTGTGTAGAGTTGTGTGTCTGTAGACTGATTTACTGTGTAGAGTTGTGAGTCTGTAGACCGATTTACTGTGTAGAGTTGTGAGTCTGTAGACCGATTTACTGTGTAGAGTTGTGAGTCTGTAGACCGATTTACTGTGTAGAGTTGTGAGTCTGTAGACCGATTTACTGTGTAGAGTTGTGAGTCTGTAGACTGATTTACTGTGTAGAGTTGTGTGTCTGTAGACTGATTTACTGTGTAGAGTTGTGAGTCTGTAGACCGATTTACTGTGTAGAGTTGTGAGTCTGTAGACCGATTTACTGTGTAGAGTTGTGAGTCTGTAGACTGATTTACTGTGTAGAGTTGTGTGTCTGTAGACTGATTTACTGTGTAGAGTTGTGAGTCTGTAGACCGATTTACTGTGTAGAGTTGTGAGTCTGTAGACCGATTTACTGTGTAGAGTTGTGAGTCTGTAGACTGATTTACTGTGTAGAGTTGTGTGTCTGTAGACTGATTTACTGTGTAGAGTTGTGTGTCTGTAGACTGATTTACTGTGTAGAGTTGTGAGTCTGTAGACCGATTTACTGTGTAGAGTTGTGAGTCTGTAGACCGATTTACTGTGTAAAGTTGTTATTCTGTAGACTGATTTACTGTGTAGAGTTGTGTGTCTGTAGACTGATTTACTGTGTAGAGTTGTGAGTCTGTAGACTGATTTACTGTGTAGAGTTGTGAGTCTGTAGACTGATTTACTGTGTAGAGTTGTGTGTCTGTAGACTTATTTACTGTGTAGAGTTGTGTGTCTGTAGACTGATTTACTGTGTAGAGTTGTGAGTCTGTAGACTGATTTACTGTGTAGAGTTGTGTGTCTGTAGACTGATTTACTGTGTAGAGTTGTGAGTCTGTAGACTGATTTACTGTGTAGAGTTGTGTGTCTGTAGACTGATTTACTGTGTAGAGTTGTGAGTCTGTAGACTGATTTACTGTGTAGAGTTGTGAGTCTGTAGACTGATTTACTGTGTAGAGTTGTGAGTCTGTAGACTGATTTACTGTGTAGAGTTGTGTGTCTGTAGACTGATTTACTGTGTAGAGTTGTGAGTCTGTAGACTGATTTACTGTGTAGAGTTGTGAGTCTGTAGACTGATTTACTGTGTAGAGTTGTGAGTCTGTAGACTGATTTACTGTGTAGAGTTGTGTGTCTGTAGACTGATTTACTGTGTGAGATTGTGAGTCTGTAGACTGATTTACTGTGTAGAGTTGTGTGTCTGTAGACTGATTTACTGTGTAGAGTTGTGAGTCTGTAGACTGATTTACTGTGTAGAGTTGTGAGTCTGTAGACTGATTTACTGTGTAGAGTTGTGAGTCTGTAGACTGATTTACTGTGTAGAGTTGTGTGTTGTAGACTGATTTACTGTGTAGAGTTGTGAGTCTGTAGACTGATTTACTGTGTAGAGTTGTGAGTCTGTAGACTGATTTACTGTGTAGAGTTGTGTGTCTGTAGACTGATTTACTGTGTAGAGTTGTGAGTCTGTAGACTGATTTACTGTGTAGAGTTGTGAGTCTGTAGACTGATTTACTGTGTAGAGTTGTGAGTCTGTAGACTGATTTACTGTGTAGAGTTGTGTGTCTGTAGACTGATTTACTGTGTAGAGTTGTGAGTCTGTAGACTGATTTACTGTGTAGAGTTGTGAGTCTGTAGACTGATTTACTGTGTAGAGTTGTGAGTCTGTAGACTGATTTACTGTGTAGAGTTGTGTGTCTGTAGACTGATTTACTGTGTAGAGTTGTGTGTTTGTAGACTGATTTACTGTGTAGAGTTGTGTGTCTGTAGACTGATTTACTGTGTAGAGTTGTGAGTCTGTAGACTGATTTACTGTGTAGAGTTGTGAGTCTGTAGACTGATTTACTGTGTAGAGTTGTGAGTCTGTAGACTGATTACTGTGTAGAGTTGTGTGTCTGTAGACTGAATTTACTGTGTAGAGTTGTGAGTCTGTAGACTGATTTACTGTGTAGAGTTGTGAGTCTGTAGACTGATTTACTGTGTAGAGTTGTGTGTCTGTAGACTGATTTACTGTGTAGAGTTGTGAGTCTGTAGACTGATTTACTGTGTAGAGTTGTGAGTCTGTAGACCGATTTACTGTGTAGAGTTGTGAGTCTGTAGACTGATTTACTGTGTAGAGTTGGTGTGTCTGTAGACTGATTTACTGTGTAGAGTTGTGAGTCTGTAGACTGATTTACTGTGTAGAGTTGTGAGTCTGTAGACTGATTTACTGTGTAGAGTTGTGAGTCTGTAGACTGATTTACTGTGTAGAGTTGTGTGTCTGTAGACTGATTTACTGTGTAGAGTTGTGAGTCTGTAGACTGATTTACTGTGTAGAGTTGTGAGTCTGTAGACCGATTTACACTGTGTAGAGTTGTGAGTCTGTAGACTGATTTACTGTGTAGAGTTGTGAGTCTGTAGACTGATTTACTGTGTAGAGTTGTGAGTCTGTAGACTGATTTACTGTGTAGAGTTGTGAGTCTGTAGACTGATTTACTGTGTAGAGTTGTGTGTCTGTAGACTGATTTACTGTGTAGAGTGTGAGTCTGTAGACTGATTTACTGTGTAGAGTTGTGAGTCTGTAGACTGATTTACTGTGTAGAGTTGTGTGTTTGTAGACTGATTTACTGTGTAGAGTTGTGAGTCTGTAGAGACTGATTTACTGTGTAGAGTTGTGTGTCTGTAGACTGATTTACTGTGTAGAGTTGTGAGTCTGTAGACTGATTTACTGTGTAGAGTTGTGTGTCTGTAGACTGATTTACTGTGTAGAGTTGTGAGTCTGTAGACTGATTTACTGTGTAGAGTTGTGAGTCTGTAGACTGATTTACTGCCGTTCTCCATTCTCCTCTGTTCTTTTCTCCTCCGTTCTCTTCGTTCCCCGTGTTCTCCTCCTTTCTCCTCCGATCTCCTCGTTCTCCTCCATCTTCTTGTTCTCCTCGTTCTCTTCGTTCCCCATGTTCTCTTCCATTCTCCTAAATTCTCCTCCTTTCTCCTCCGATCTCCTCATTCTCCTCCCGTTTGACCTCAGTGACCTCTAGTGCTCCTCTCTCCTCCAGCTGATCCTCCTGGTTGTCAGAAGATGATCTCCTCGGTGAGTACCGACCCGTCTGCACCAACAGAACCCGTCTCCGTGTTCTGGGTTCTTCCAGAACCGCTGCTGTTGTTCTCTAACCTCCACCAGGGGGCAGCACCAGCAAACATCTGACCTCTGACCTGTTTCAGATGATGGATGAAGACTCCACCAAGCGCTACCTTCACAGCAGCCACGGAGGAGCTCAGGTAAGCAGTCTGCATGTGGCCCCGCCCCCTCCTGTACCTGCTCACACAGGTGTGTTTGGATGACTAAGAAGGACTTGAGGAAGTCCTCTGAGACACGGAGAGACTCGCGTCACATGACACGTGTGGAGGTTCTGGTCTTATGATTTCATTGATGAATGTCTGAACTCAGAGATGAAGGGTTCAGGTCTGTTAGATTCATATGGGAATGTGAGTGGTAACCATGGCAACCTGAACGTCTAGAGGACTGTTTCCTCCAACAATCATTTTAAAACCAGCTGTACGTTTAATAACAGTAGCATCACTGAAAGGACCGTAGACCCGCCCACAGGTCATGTGACCTGCCGATTGGTTAGCATTTACCTGCAGTTAGAGGGACTGACCACCGAAGGAGAGTGGCAGCAGAGAGCTCAGAACCTTCTGAGGAGAGTCTGACGTCCTCTGTAGGGAGGAAGCTGAGAACGTGACCTCTGTCGGGTGTGTGTGTGTGTGGGGGGGGGGGGGTTAATGATTACTCTGATCCAACAATAAATCCGGATCATGGAAAGACAGACAGAGATAATCTACAGAGGGAACCTGAAGCTGAACCCTGCAGACACGTGTCATGGTCCACCTGAGCAGGTCTCGGTTCTGACCCGCCTGCAGACGACTCCTCTGTGCCGTCAGACCAAACGATCCGGCGCCGTCAACCGTTCTGAGCTGAGGTCAAGGTCAGAGCGTGACCTCCCACGCCGCTCGCTCACCGCAGGAGGAAGCTTCTCCCTCAGCATCGTCTTCCACCTTCTTCAGCTCATCCATGCTCCTTCAGCTCCTCCCCCCTCCTTCAGCTCCTCCCATCTCCTTCAGCTCCTCCCATCTCCTTCAGCTCCTCCCCCCTCCTTCAGCTCCTCCATCTCTCTTCAGCTCCTCCCCCTCCTTCAGCTCCTCCCATCTCCTTCAGCTCCTCCCATCTCCTTCAACTCCTCCCATCTCCTTCAATTCCTCCCACCTCCTTCAGCTCATCCATGCTCCTTCAGCTCCTCCCATCTCCTTCAGCTCCTCCCCCCTCCTTCAGCTCCTCCCACCTCCTTCAGCTCCTCCCACCTCCTTCAGCTCCTCCCATCTCCTTCAGCTCCTCCCACTTCCTATTGGAGGTTCTTGACCCGTTCTGATGGTTGGGTAAGTTGGCGGTCTTCTCTGCTGCCGTGTTCTGGTGCGTCCGGACAGATTCTGACCTGCAGTCTCAGACGTGAACCCAGACGATGGAGGATCAGAGACACTGAAGCCTCCAGACTGAACCAAACAGAACCAAACAGAACCCAGCAGAACCGCTTTAATGACGTGTAGAACCTGCGCTGTGAGTTCAGGAGAGGAGTGATTGGTGAACTCGGTTTCAAGCTTTCATGTCTGCAGATTTCTAGGGTTCGTTTTCTGATCTGGAAGTGAATGTATGTCTAGATAAATGAGTAGTAGAAAGGAACCAGAATCGGAACTCTGTCAGCCTCGTGTTTGGATCAAATGAAGAAAACTGCAGCTAAAGTTCTGAGGGTTTGTTTTCAGGAGCGTTTCCGTGTCTGAGGTCTGGCAGACGTCAGGTCGGCGCCGCGCTCGGTTTGGCTGCACCAAAAAGATCAAAGTGCAAACCTGAACTCACCTGTCTGTCTCTCTCTCTCTCTCTTTCTCCTTCGTGCACCTGTGGTAAAGAGAGGGAGTAAAGTTCAGGATGACCAGGAGGAGAGAGAGATCACGGTGCTGCCACGCCGCAGCCAACCGGACGCCACAGAGGACAGCGCCACGGTGAGAAACACAACATGACACACACGGACACACAACATGATACATGGAGTCACAACATGACAGCTAACAGCTTTAGCTGTGGAGTAGCGGTTGTGGTTCTGATGGAGTTCTGATGTTCTCTGGTTCCCTCTCACAGTCCAGAAGTAGGATTCTGCAGAAGTGTCCAGAATGAACCGGACCTTTAACCACGAGTGTTAGGGATCCTGTTTATATTGATGATTTATAGTAGATCTGACAGGTTGATCTTCATTCAGGAACCAGGTTCTGGTCCAGTCCATGAAGAGGTTCTGGTTGTTTCCAGAGTGGACCAGATGTTTGATGCTTTGACCACATGGGTCGACCATGGATCAGTTTGGATTTTATTGTTGCTGTTCTCCTTCTGAGGACATCAAAGAACATCCGTTTGATCTCTGGGACCTTCAATCTTCTCCTCATGTGTCTTCTGTTGGAGCAGATGAAGACGTCAGACTCCTCCCCCTGCTGTGGGACGGTGCGGGACAGGTGTCCACGACCTCGGGGGCTCCTCAACCTGCTCATCACCAAAGGTACTGGGGAACAGCCCCCACACCAGCACCACCACCACCATGAACCTGAAACCTCAACATTCTTCACTTCTTAATGGTTCCACATCAGACCTCCTCGTTCTCCTGAAACATTCAAACTTGACCTCTACATACATGTAGAGTGCATCTTCATACATGTAGATTGTATGTTCATACATGTAGATTGTATGTTCATACATGTAGACTGTATGTTCATACATGTAGATTGTATGTTCATACATGTAGACTGTATGTTCATATATGTAGATTGTATGTTCATATATGTAGATTGTATGTTCATGCATGTAGAGTGCATGTTCATACATGTAGATTGTATGTTCATACATGTAGACTGTATGTTCATATATGTAGATTGTATGTTCATACATGTAGATTGTATGTTCATACATGTAGACTGTATGTTCATACATGTAGAGTGCATGTTCATACATGTAGAGTGCATGTTCATACATGTAGATTGTATGTTCATACATGTAGAGTGCATGTTTATACATGTAGAGTGCATGTTCATACATGTAGATTGTATGTTCATACATGTAGAGTGCATGTTTATACATGTAGAGTGCATGTTCATACATGTAGATTGTATGTTCATACATGTAGATTGTATGTTCATACATGTAGACTGTATGTTCATACATGTAGAGTGCATGTTCATACATGTAGAGTGCATGTTCATACATGTAGAGTGCATGTTCATACATGTAGAGTGCATGTTCATACATGTAGAGTGCATGTTTATACATGTAGAGTGCATGTTCATACATGTAGATTGTATGTTCATACAGGTAGAATCTGTGATCTCTCTCCTGTCTGTCTGCAGCCTGTCTGTTTGCCCTGCTGTTCGGGGGGGTGTGGTCCATCACTGGAGAGGAGTGTCTACCTGGGGGGAACCTGTTCGGCATCGTCGTCCTCTTCATCTCCTCTGTGCTGGGGGGCAAGCTGGTGGGAATGATCCAACTGCCAACACTGCCCCCCTTCCCTCCACTGCTGGGTACAGTCTGACAGGAACACCTGGATCCACTCGGAGACGATGGTAGGCGGTCGCCCGACTGACTCTAGACGACTGGATGTCCGTGTGCAGGCATGCTCCTGGCTGGGCTGCTGCTGCGGAACGTTCCCTACGTAACCACGGCGGTCTACATTGACACGCGTTGGTCGGCGGCTCTGAGGAACATCGCGCTGTCCATCATCCTGACCAGAGCCGGACTCGGACTCGACCCCTCGGTGCGTTCGCTGTCTCAGGACGTGAACTGGATCTGTGGTATGTCTGTATACGTGTCTGTATACGTGTCTGTATATGTGCATGTGCAGGCCCTGCAGCGCCTGAAGGCGGTCTGCGTTCGTGTGGCGGTGGGTCCCTGCACCGTGGAGGCCTCCATCATCGCCGTGCTTTCTCACTTCCTGTTGGGTCTGCCGTGGGTGTGGGGCTTCATTCTGGGGTACCGGTCTCCATCAGAACCGTTCAGAACCGGTTCCTGGACCTGCAGTTCTCATGATTGTGTGTCTGCAGCTTCGTGCTGGCCGCAGTGTCTCCAGCTGTTGTTGTTCCGTCAATGCTGCTGCTGCAGAGGGAGGGGTACGGAGTGGAGAAGGTGAGGTCTGCAGATGATGATGTCATGATGGGGGAGGGGTCAGTCTCGGGGGGTCAGTCTGATGATGCCATGATGGGGGGTCAGACTGATGATGTCATGATGAGGGGGTCAGACTGATGATGTCATGATGGGGGGGTCAGTCTGATGATGTCATGATGGGGGGGTCAGTCTGATGATGCCATGATGGGGGGGGGGTCAGACCGATGATGTCATGGTGGGGGGGGGGTCAGACCGATGATGTCATGGTGGGGGGTCAGTCTGATGATGTCATGATGGAGGGTCAGACTGATGATGTCATGATGGAGGGTCAGTCTGGTGATGTCATGATGGGGGGGGGGTCAGACCGATGATGTCATGGTGGGGGGGTCAGTCTGATGATGTCATGACGGGGGGGTCAGTCTGATGATGCCATGATGGGGGGGTCAGTCTGGTGATGTCATGATGGGGGGGTCAGTCTGGTGATGTCATGATGGAGGCGGGGTCATTTCTGATTCCGTGACCCTCTACGATCATGGTATCTAAATCCCGCCCTGGAGGGCCGTCCTCCTGCTGTCTTACCTGCTGCTGGTTACCTGTTCAGGTGTGTTTATCCAATAAGGATCTTCTGCAGCAGCCTGGTTAGAGAGCTTGTAGGACAGCGGCCCTCCAGGCCTGGATTTGAACCCCCCCCGCTCTCCCGTCTACCTGAGGCGGTTCTCCGACACTCACCTGTAACCTCCGGATCCGCCGCTGCGTTTCAGGGAATCCCCACGCTGCTGATGGCGGCCGGCAGCTTCGACGACATTCTGGCCATCACGGGGTTCTCCACCTGCCTGGGAATCGCCTTCTCCACAGGTGAGTGTCTCCTGCCCCCCTCGCCGCCGTGGACCCTCCCCCGGTGAGCGTGTGCCTGTGCCGCAGGCTCCACGTGGATGACCATCGGCAAAGGCCTGCTGGAGGTGGTGGGAGGAGTCATCTCCGGGCTGGTGGCGGGCGTCTTCCTGTGTTTCTTCCCCAGCAATGACCAGGTGGGTCCATCGGTCCAGTCGGTCTGGCCCCTCCCCCTGAGGGGTGTGTCTGACTGTCCCGCCGTGCCAGCAGGAGGACCTGGTCTTGAGGAGGACCCTCATGCTGGTGGGTCTGTCCATCTTCTCCGTCTTCTTCAGTCACGTGGTCGGGTTCTCTGGCGCCGGCGGGCTCTGCACGCTGGTCCACTCCTTCTGTGCTGCTCTGGACTGGAAAAGTGAAAAGGTAGGAGGTCCTCTGGCCCCGCCCACACGTTTGATAGGAGGAACCCTCCGCCTCACGTGACGTTCGCTTCCAGGCTCCGGTGGCGGCGATGGTGGGTCGATCGTGGGACGTGTTCCAGCCTCTCCTGTTCGGTCTGATCGGAGCCGAGATCACCATCTCCAGCCTCAGCCCCAGCACTGTGGGTAAGAGGAACGGGGGCGGAGCCCGGGAACGCCAGAACGCCAGCAACACGCCAGCTTGACCCTGAACTGTGTGCAGGTCTGGGCATGGCCTGCATCAGTCTGGGTCTGCTGCTCCGTCTGATGGTCACCTTCCTGCTGGTCCACTATGCTGGATTCAACCTGAAGGAGAAACTCTTCATCGCCGTGGCCTGGCTGCCCAAAGCCACCGTGCAGGTGAGGTCCTCCGGAGAACGGGACACCTGAGAACGGGACTCCGGAGAACGGGAAACCGGAGAACGGGACTCCGGAGAACGGGAAACTGGAGAACGGGAAACTGGAGAAGGGGATACTCAATCTGAGACGGAATGAGGATCCGATAGAGAGGATCTGGAGGAAGACTGCCGGGTCTACCATCCATCTGTCTGTCTGTCTGTCAGTCTGCCCATCCATCATCCATCCATCATCCATCCATCATCCATCCATTCATCATTCATCATCCATCATCCATCCATCATCCATCCTTCCATCATCCATCCATCATCCATCAATCCATCATCCATCCATCATCCATCCATCATCCATCCATCATCCATCCATCATCCATCCATCATCCATCCATCATCCATCCATCCATCATCCATCCATCATCCATCCATCATCCCATCCATCATCCATCCATCCATCCGTCATCCATCATTCATCCATCCATCCGTCATCCATCATTCATCCATCCATCATTCATCCATCCATCATCCATCCATCCATCCATCATCCATCCATCATCCATCCATTCATCATTCATCATCCATCATCCATCCATCATCCATCCTTCCATCATCCATCCATCATCCATCAATCCATCATCCATCCATCATCCATCCATCATCCATCCATCATCCATCCATCATCCATCCATCACCATCCATCATCCATCCATCCATCATCCATCCATCATCCATCCATCATCCATCCATCATCCATCCATCCATCCGTCATCCATCATTCATCCATCCATCCGTCATCCATCATTCATCCATCCATCCATCATCCATCCATCATCCATCCATCCATCATCCATCCATCATCCATCCATTCATCATTCATCATCCATCATCCATCCATCATCCATCCTTCCATCATCCATCCATCATCCATCAATCCATCATCCATCCATCATCCATCCATCATCCATCCATCATCCATCCATCATCCATCCATCATCCATCATCATCCATCCATCCCCCATCATCCATCCATCATCCATCCATCATCCATCCATCATCCATCCGTCATCCATCATTCATCCATCCATCCGTCATCCATCATTCATCCATCCATCCATCATCCATCCATCATCCATCCATCCATCCATCATCCATCCATCATCCATCCATCCTCCATCATCCATCATCCATCCATCCATCATCCATCCATCATCCATCCATCATCCATCCATCATCCATCCATCATCCATCCATCCATCATCCATCCATTCATCCATCCATCCTCCATCATCCATCATCCATCCATCCATCATCCATCCATCATCCATCCATCATCCATCATCCCATCCATCATCCATCCATCCATCCATCCATCATCCATCCATCATCCATCCATCAATCCATTCATCATTCATCATCCATCCTTCATCCATCCATCCTCCATCATCCATCATCCATCCATCCATCATCCATCCATCATCCATCCATCATCCATCCATCATCCATCCATCATCCATCCATCCATTCATCCATCCATTCATCCATCCATCATCCATCCATCATCCATCATCCATCCATCCATCATCCATCCATCATCCATCATCCATCCATCATCCATCCATCCATCATCCATCCATCATCCATCATCCATCCATCATCCATCCAACAGATGAATTTATAACATCATCATCAGAGACTAGAACCACAAACATCATTCCAGCATCAGAACTCATGACTTTGACCATCAGCCTGACGGATCACCGGGTCCACTTCAGGAGTTCTGATGGTTCACTGTCGTCCTTCTTCAGGCTGCCATTGGCTCGAAGGCGCTGGACATGGCGAGGGAGCAGGAGGACGCCACCTTGATCAAGTTTGATCTGGACGTGTTGACCTTGGCGGTGTTGGCCATCCTGACCACTGCCCCCATTGGAGCCCTCGGAATCGGACTGGCCGGACCACGCCTTCTGGCCTGCCATGTCAAAGGTCAGTTGGGTGGGGGCCTTTGCTGGCTCCGGTCCACACTCCGGCCCTGTGAGTTCTGCAGAACATCAGGATCTGCACGGTGGAGGGAGGATGATGGTCTGGGACCTTCAGGGTCCATCCTGGAGAGACGGAGAGATCCTGACCTCTGCTCTGAGGTGAAACTCTCAAACATCCTCTGGGATGAACGTCAGACCAGAACCTTTCTGATCCAACATCCGTTTGGACTTCATGAACCCAGAAGGTTCTGAGATCCAGCAGAACCGTCCTCAGAGTCCGACTGTTGGTTTTTCGTCCGTCTGGAGTCTGAAACCTTCTCCTAACTCTTCTGTTTGGATGTGAATCTCTGCAGAGGAGACCGACGGTGAAGCCGGACCTTCCGGTCCCACAGAACCGGTTCAGGAGAAGGGCAGCCGGAGCCCGGAGAGCAGACTGTGACGGCGGCGCCGCTGGTTTCCCGGCATGACTCCACGTTTAGATGAAGGAAGTCTGTCCTCCAGACCGTCCAAATGTCAGATCGGACCGAGTTCTGGTTCTGCAGAACCTCTGTGGTCTCTTTCAACCCAAACAGAACCGTTGTTTGTTTTGTTGTTGATGGTTTGAAATAAAGATCAAAGGACCAGAACCGGTTGTCGTGTTTTCCACCTCTCCTCTTCTGGCTCCTCCCACTTCTTCACTAGTGCTTTAGGAATTTTTCTCATTGAGAGGCTCCGCCTCCCTCAGTGTCCTGCTCCAATCATCTTCTGATCTGTTTCAAAAGCGTTCCTTGATGTTTTCAGAGAAAACCTGAAGCTGTGTTCAAACATGATGAAGATCCTTGTTTCAGCGCCACCGGCGGCGCCTCAGGGGTCAAATCACAGTCCTGTCATCAGGACGGTTAATATCGGGAAATATTAAAGTATGAAACTGCATCAGTTCATCAGATCTATTCCTGACATTTCTATGTAAACGATCATGAAAATAAAGAAGGATTAACACAAAGAAATCAAGAGAAGTTCCAGGAGTTTCATAAGTTCAGAAGACTTTTGGAAGGTTCAAGATGAAATAGTTTGAAGAAGCCAAGAAAAATACTAAATATGTTTTTACTAGAGAAAAAGGACATCGATTCCCCGACAGACATGTATAGAAACGGTTCAATAACAAAATCTGTTCCGACAATGACAGCTGGATCGATAACACAGCCAGAGAAAACAAGTGACCTCTAGAAACAAGAACGAGATGAAACGTCTGAAGAGATGAAATGAGGAATTAAACTCCAGGTAATGATGGTTTAACGTCATATATTTGACCCCAAACCTCATAAAGACCCTTTAATCATAAATTTATCATTGACACTTTTTAAACTTTGGACAGTTTTTATTGGAGCCTTTAAAACTCCTTACAAAGATACCAATAGTGCTGTAGAATGCAGATGTCCCGCCTCCACACATCTTTCTATTGTCGGACAAATTCTAAATGATTTTATTCATGAAGACTGGTTTAAGTGACGTCAATTGTTTGGAAAAAGAATAAAAAATCTCTCAATATGCAGATGATACCACGATTTTTTTAAAAGAACGTCAGAGAAATTCCTAAGTATGTATCTGTTGATTCTCTCTTTTTAAGCTTTTCTGGGTTAAAACTTAGTTTTAAAAATGTGAAATTATATCTCTAAATAATGTTACTGATGAGGAATAATGTTGTATTCCTGTGAAAAAGCCTGTCACTTCCCTTGGTAGTAAAGATACTGCTGTTATAGGTGAACCAGCTGGTTAGTCAGTTCATGACGGGGTTCTTTTAACTACAGGATGTCCAGAGTGTCATACTCACTAGAACTCAATGTTCTGATCAAATTCTGTCTGAAAACCCAAACCCAGAAAGTTCAGAAAAATGTCCCGTCAAACAGCTGATGGAAGATTAAATGTTTGGACTTTTACTGTTTTCAATCAGGTTTAGAAAATCACATTTAATGCATATTTTTTTGTGATCGTGAACTAAAGTCAGAAGAGTTTGATTGGTTGAGGAGCGGGAAGAAGTGAATTTATGTAATCCTACTTCTACTTAGTTACTTCATTTCACTCTTTTGGATAATCATGTGTCAAATAGTTTTATTCTTATCATTGTTTAAATGTATTTTATAATGTTAACCTAAACTGTAGCTGACAGATGAGCTCTTCACATATTAAGAACAAACGTTCCCGCTTCCTCTCCCAAACTAGGATGAGGGGGGGTTACGATGCCCTGTCCTCAGCAGGACAAAGGATGCTGTTTGAATTGTAAATGTCTCCAAATGGTTCCTTACATGACACCTGCAATGAACTGTTTGAATGTTGTAACCTCCCACTTTGTGCTTCTGAAATAAAAGGAGCGCCACATTCCTTTGAGAAAAAGGGTGATGACATCTTTCCCATCATTCTGGTTTCTTCCTCACATGTGAGGAACTTTGCTTGTTGGTTTGGTCATTTTACTGAGTTCTGTTTCTTTCTAGTGTCCAGGTGAGTTTCCCTGACATCATGTCATCTGGTTTGGATCAGACAAACAAAACACTTAAATCAAATCTGAAACGGATCAAACAGTTTCTTGAGAATCCTAAAACTTGATGGAAATTTGTTCTAAATTCTAAATGTTTTACTGAAATGTTGGAAAGCTTCTGTTCTGCTGGACCTCCATGTTTAAACTCAAACTTTCTCTTCCTGTTTTAAGGTCACTGAACTAAACTTGTCCAGTTTTGAATCTATGAAAATCTTGACAAATGTAGGGTAATCTATTACTTCCCTCTGGTTTAGTAAACTTCAGAGTGAATGAACGTTTGTTGTTAAAACTCAGAAAGAAATCGATTTGGTTATTGGCTTAATTCTACAAAACATATTTAATAACACAAAATGTAAAATGTGAAGACTTAAATTGAACTTAAAAATGGATTTCAGTTGATAAGAAGGATTCAGACAAGTTTATTAAAGTCCAGTTCCATTATTATTCAGACATAGATGTACATATTTAGATAGAAATCATTGTTTTATTACCATATAAATGTTTTCTTTCTGACAAACAAAGATGTTAATTCAAGGTTTTAGATATTACCCAGTAAAACGTAAATGTTCTGTCAGGAGACGGAGAGAGTATTGAACATGTTTTGGAGGATTGCTCTGTTGTTTTGGAATTACAAATATATGAAATAAACCAAAACAACTAAACTATTAAAGCTTTTTAAAGGTCTAATTTGTGCTGGAGCAGACTCCTGGTTCTGGAATGTCTCGAGTTTTGGGATAAATATTCTACTGACATCTTTGAATTAAAATAAAAAAATACATTTGTTTACAACTTCTGACCCACAGAGAGTCGGTCGTTTGCGCATGCGCGACATTTTACCTTGTATTAGCCACGGCTTCCGGTCACCACAGTTCAAACCAGCGGCGGGCGCGAGGCGACCATGGATCCGGAGGAGAACCGGGAGGAGAACCGGGAGTCCGAGGAGGAGGCCGAGACGGAGAACGAGTCCGGTTCCGAGTCCAGCAGCCCGTTCCAGACGGAGAACCAGGAGTCCAGCAGCGACTCCGAACCCGTCCGGGGACCCGGGACCGCGCGGGCAAAGGTCAGAGTTTAGAGGGGGGTAGGGGTGTATGGAGAGAAAGAAGAGTCACCCCGATTCATGCGCGCGTAATTCGTGATTTGTGCGTAACCGTGCGCTCATGCGCGCGTAACCGTGCACTCATGCGCGCGTAACCGTGCGCGCGTAACCGTGCACTCATGCGCGCGTAACCGTGCGCTCATGCGCGCCGCCTGCTGACGGGCGGAGCTCGTGTCCATCATTTGCATCAATCATGGGTTCGATTGGCGCTCAGAGCTCCTCCGCGGGTCTCCATTGTTCCTTCATACCCCTGGTGCAGCCACAGCTGCCCCGGGGCAGATTGACGGCATCACGTGATCATACCAGGGCAGAGGCTGACATTCCTTCAGGATCACTTCAGGTCACAATTCCCGCGGGAATGGGAGTCTGTCTTCCATTAATTCAATTCAATTCAATTCAATTCAATTTTATTTATATAGCCCAATATCACAAATTCAATTTGCCTCATTAATTGTTAACATAGTTGATGACTGATGAAGTAATCGATTACTCGTTACTTTATCTGTGAGGAGTCAGAGGTTAGCACAGCTGAAAGCTACAAAGACATTCTGCTTTGGATCATTTTGGATTTTATTGAGGTTTTTTTGGGTCAATTTGGAGTTTAGCTAATGTTTCAGCTACATGCTAACTGTTTGATGGCCTTCAGCTTCTTCAGCAGCAAAATTCAGCTTCATGTTAGCATGATCAATGCTGTGTATCTAGATCTTAGTGGAAAGCTAATCCTGTTTCTCCTCCTGTTGTTCCTCCTCTTGTTCCTCCTCTTGCTCCTCCTGTTGCTCCTCCTGTTGTTCCTCCTGTTGTTCCTCCTCTTGTTCCTCCTCTTGCTCCTCCTGTTGCTCCTCCTCTTGTTCCTCCTCTTGCTCCTCCTGTTGCTCCTCCTCTTGTTCCTCCTCTTGCTCCTCCTCTTGCTCCTCCCTTCCCTCCTCCTGTTTCTCCTCCTCTTGTTCCTCCTGTTTCTCCTCCTCTTGTTCCTCCTGTTTCTCCTCCTCTTGCTCCTCCTCTTGTTCCTCCTCTTGTTCCTCCTCTTGTTCCTCCTGTTGCTCCTCCTCTTGCTCCTCCTCTTGCTCCTCCTCTTGCTCCTCCTCTTGTTCCTCCTCTTGCTCCTCCTCTTGCTCCTCCCTTCGCTCCTCCTCTTGCTCCTCCTCTTGTTTTTCCTCTTGTTCCTCCTCTTGTTCCTCCTGTTGCTCCTCCTCTTGCTCCTCCTCTCGCTCCTCCCTTCGCTCCTCCTCTTGCTCCTCCCTCCCCTCCTCCCGTTGCTCCTCCTTACGAGCCGTCTCCCTTTGCTCCACAGAAACGAAGGCGGGGCTCCGGAGTGAAGGCGGTTCCTCGCCGCTGCCAGCTGTGTCCCAAAACCTTCGGGACGGCGTCGGCGCTCCGGGCTCACGCGACCGTCCACAGCGAGGAGCGTCCGTTCGCGTGCGCCGACTGCGGCGCCACCTTCAAGCTCCGAAACAGCCTGAAGATTCACGGGCGCATCCACACCGGCGAGAAGCCGTACGCCTGCGACCAGTGCGACAAACGCTTCGTCCACTCCTCGGGCCTGCTCAACCACCGGACCGCCCACGGCGGCGCCAAGCCGCACGGCTGCGAGGAGTGCGGCGCCGGCTTCAGGACCAAGGCCCTGCTGAAGATCCACACGTACGTGCACACGGGCGAGAAGCCGTTCCGCTGCGCCGACTGCGACAAGTCGTTCGTGACGAAGACCCTGCTGAAGATGCACGCGGAGGTCCACCGCGGCGTGGAGTTCCCCTGCTCCTTCTGCTCCAAGAGCTTCCCGTCCAGCTCCTCCCTGAAGGAGCACGTGAAGGGCCACAGCCGGCAGCCGCTGCGGTGCGACGGCTGCAGCCGCAGCTTCCGCTTCCAGGCCTCCCTGATGAAACACAAGCTCATCCACCTGGGCTGCGACCGGTGCGGGCAGGTCTTCCAGAACACGGAGGAGCACGTCCGGCACAAGCGCTCGCACCGCTGGGCCGACGAGCTGGACACCGCCAAACGGGCCGCCGCCGTCAAGGTCAAGGAAGAGTTCTGACCGCGGCCCGCCGAAGGTCCAGCAGCTGCAGTCGGTCCGGAGTCCAGGTTCTACAGCAGGAGGTTCATGTAGACAAACCCTCCTGACCTCTGACCTCTGACCTTCTGTTTCTGGTTCTTTAGTTTGACGTGTGTGACCCGGAACTAGGATGACCTGGTTCCTGTTTGAACCGTCTCTGACTCGTTTTTTCCATCCTGTCGTGTCTTTATCCACAAACAGAAAGATTTTTACAGAAAGATTTTTAACGTTCTCAGCATCTCCTTCTGTCATTAAATGGATCATCACCTTCATCCAGACTCACTTCTTCTCTGACTGTAAACAGTGGTGGAGCGGTCGGCCTCTGATCAGAAGGTTCGAGTCCCGGCTAGCGCGCCCACGTGTGTCCTGTGGCGAGTCACGCTGCTCCTGGTGGTTGCAGGAGGAATGACAGTCTGTGTTCAGACGTTTAGTCCAGACGAGTGAAGGCGTCAGAGAAAGAACCCGAGACGCAGCGTAAAACTAGGAGATGACCATGTCTCCTCGATGGCTCCATAGTCCAACTTGTTCTCCAATAAACCGTTCATTCCAACCGATTCACGTGTTCAGAGTATTTCTGTGTGCTTTATCTTCCAGTCTGCTGCAGTAAATTCTATTTCTAAGACTTTGATTATTTCGTTAACAGTCAAACAGCCTTAAATCAGGTTTGATCACAATGTCACCATCGTACAAAGTTAAGACTTGACCCTTAAGACTTGATCATTAAGACTTGGTCATTGAGACTTGATTATTAAGACTTGATCATTAAGACTTGGTCATTGAGACTTGATCATTAAGACTTGATCATTAAGACTTGATCCTTAAGACTTGGTCATTAAGACTTGATCATTAATACTTGGTCATTAAGACTTGGTCATTGAGACTTGATCATTAAGACTTGATCATTAAGACTTGATCCTTAAGACTTGGTCATTGAGTCTTGGTCATTAAGACTTGGTCATTGAGACTTGGTCATTAAGACTTGATCATTGAGACTTGATCCTTAAGACTTGGTCATTAAGACTTGATCATTAATACTTGGTCATTAAGACTTGACCATTAATACTTGGTCATTAAGACTTGATCATTGAGACTTGATCCTTAAGACTTGGTCATTAAGACTTGATCATTAATACTTGGTCATTAAGACTTGATCATTGAGACTTGATCCTTAAGACTTGGTCATTAAGACTTGATCATTAATACTTGGTCATTAAGACTTGATCATTAAGACTTGGTCATTAAGACTTGATCATTGAGACTTGATCCTTAAGACTTGGTCATTAAGACTTGATCATTAATACTTGGTCATTAAGACTTGATCATTAATACTTGGTCATTAAGACTTGGTCATTGAGACTTGATCATTAAGACTTGATCATTAAGACTTGATCCTTAAGACTTGGTCATTGAGTCTTGGTCATTAAGACTTGGTCATTGAGACTTGGTCATTAAGACTTGATCATTGAGACTTGATCATTAATACTTGGTCATTAAGACTTGACCATTAATACTTGGTCATTAAGACTTGATCATTAAGACTTGGTCATTGAGACTTGATCATTAAGACTTGATCATTAAGACTTGATCATTAATACTTGGTCATTAAGACTTGATCATTAAGACTTGATCATTAAGACTTGGTCATTGAGACTTGATCATTAAGACTTGATCATTAAGACTTGATCCTTAAGACTTGGTCATTGAGTCTTGGTCATTGAGACTTGGTCATTGAGACTTGGTCATTAAGACTTGATAATTAAGACTTGATCATTAAGACTTGGTCATTAAGACTTGGTCATTAAGACTTGATCATTGAGACTTGGTCATTAAGACTTGGTCATTAAGACTTGGTCATTGAGACTTGATCATTGAGACTTGGTCATTAAGACTTGGTCATTGAGACTTGATCATTGAGACTTGATCATTAAGACTTGATCATTAGACTTGGTTATTAAGACTTGATCATTAAGACTTGATCATTAAGACTTGGTCATTAAGACTTGTCTCATTTAAGACTTGGTCATTAAGACTTGATCATTAACGTCATGAAGACTTGGTCATTGAGACCTTGAGAATCATTGAGACTTGATCATTGAGACTTGGTCAAGACTTTCATTGAGACTTGATCATTGAGACTTGATGTCATTGAGACATGGTATTGATCATTGAGATTCCTTGATCATTAAGAAGATCATTAGACTTGGTCATTGAGATCATTGAAACTTCTCATGTAAGAGCATTAGTATGCACATATAAGACTTGATCATTAAGACTTGATCATTAAGACTCTTGGTCATCTTGTCATTAAGACTTGATCATTAAGACTTGGTCATTAAGACTTGGTCATTAAGACTACTCGATCATTGATGGATAGCCTCGGATTTGGTCATTAAGACTTGATCATTAGAAGACTTGGTCATTAAGGACTTTGGTCATTAAGACTTGGTCATTAAGACTTGATCATTAAGACTGGTCATTTAAGACATTACTTCGTCAGTCATTGAGACTTGGTCATTGAGACTTGATCATTGAGACTTGGTCATTAAGACTTGGTCATTAAGACTTGGTCATTGAGACTTGGTCATTGAGTCTTGGTCATTGAGACTTGGTCATTAAGACTTGATCATTAAGACTTGGTCATTGAGACTTGGTCATTGAGTCTTGGTCATTGAGACTTGGTCATTGAGACTTGGTCATTGAGTCTTGGTCATTGAGACTTGGTCATTAAGACTTGGTTATTAAGACTTGGCGTTTAGCCACTGGTAAATAAGAGGTGGGGTCTGTGTTTCCCCTCATCTTCCACCCTTCTCCCGACCACACCCACTTCACCGCTGTAGCAGAATAAATGATCAAGCCCCCCCCCCTCAAGGAGCCAGCTTTCATCAGATTTAAACCACTCCCCCCGCCTCTGACCCGTGATGCGAGCTGAAGTGGAGTAAAAACGTACGTGAATCAAAACGTCTGAGAATGCTGCTGGAAACCAGAGAGATGAATGGATGAATGTTTCTATGAAAGGCTCCCGTCCAGACTAGAATTTTCTCCGTTTGCCTTTCTGCATCTCAGCCTCGTGAAAACATCCTTCTGTGGGATCTTCAGGTTAGTAGAGGGGCGGGTGCGAGGAAGAGCCCCCGCCACGATGAAGTCTTCATCAGTAAAACGTTCTCAAACGTTCCTCTCAGTTTTGATATTCTTACCCAACCTCCTGTTTTTATTGTAGTGAAAGACTCAGGGGGCGTTTTCAAAAGTCACATGGGCGGGGGCTTTTCTTGTAACCCTCCACCAAATCCTGCACAGCGTTCACGTCCCGCCTCGTGCTGCTGGCGGTGAAGACTGACTGGCCGGAGGAGGGTGGAGCAATGGCTGGGGGTGGAGGCTTGGAGAGGCGGAGAGGGACAAGAGGGATTTCCGTTTTTTGGGGGGGGGGGGTGTTATGACCCCTGAGGAACTCCACCCGCTGAAATAACCCGTCCACCTCAGTGAACAAATCACTTCATTCCAATGGATCTTGAGTGGTGTTCCCCAGGGGTCACGGCTGGGCTCTCAGCTCGTCTTCTAAAGACACATGTTGATGTTTTATCAAACGGCTTCAGCTTTTCCTCTGATTCATCTTTTTATGATTATTAGTGTTCAATTCTTTCTGGTGAAGTTTTAATCTCTAACAGGAATTTCTTTTTGATGGTCTCCATCAGATCCGTTAGGATGATGATGGATCAGATCTGGTCTTCTGTCAGAAGACTTCCATGTTTCTGATCACTGAGAGGTTTGTTGATACCGGCGGTGCTGTGGAGACGTTGGAACCAGCAGAACCGCATGAAGGAAGAACCGGGTCTGTCTGACCCACCAATCGGATCAAGAAGAATCAGATAAAAACTCGGTTTTGTCCTGGACTTGCAGTGGATCCGGATCTTCCTGATCCAGCAGGATCTCCTGATCTTCCTGAGATCCACAGTCTCGTTCAGAACGGTGAAGACCGCATCTCTAACCCGAAACGGCTCTGCAGGTCAGACCCCCCCCCCATTGGTCCATGGTGCTGTGGGTGGAGCCTAAACCTTCTGAAACTGTAATCTGATTACAATCATGGACCCACGTTCATCAGTTTAGCCATAAGTCATTTCAGTCAGAAGTCTGACGGGTTCCTCCTCGCTGTAGCTAAAGTGCGTTTGTACTTATTAATTATTCATTTTACATCATCAACTTAAATAAAACACTTTTATTTAATAATCTAAATCATTTTTAGTCAGAAAATTCAAAACAATCTTGAATCTTTTTATTAAAAATCAAATAAAAAACACGGATTTGTTTTTACCTCTAAAAACATATTAACTACATTACCCATGATGCTGTGCGGGCCCTGTTGCCAGGATACTGAAGCTACTTCCGGTAAACGTCCCCTGTAGTTTACGGAGAAAACAAAGACGTTAATGTAGCGCTAGCGGAACCAGAGTGTTTGGATGGAACCAGAACTTTAGTTTGTTCCGGATTCACTTTGGACCGGGACCGGTTCTTTGGATCTGTTCCTTCGGTTACATCGCAGTAACTCTAGAGCAGTGCTAGCGTTAGCTTAGCCTCCGTTCTTCAGAACCAAACCGGGTCCATGGAGCGGACCGACCGGACCAGAGGGCCCAGACTGCTGCGGAACCAGCCGTACGACGAGAGCCTGGAGGCGGCCGGAGATCAGCGGAGCCTCTGCAGCCCCGAACCCGGAGCGCTGCGGCAGGTACGGGGCCCGGAACCGGGCAAAACCGAACCGGAGGGTCTGAGCCGGGCAGCCTGAACCGGGGAAACCGAACCGGGTGGTCTGAACCGGGAAGCCTGAACCGGGGAAACCGAACCGGAGGGTCTGAACCGGGAAGCCTGAACCGGGGAAACCGAACCGGAGGGTCTGAGCCGGGCAGCCCAGAACCGGGGAAACCGAACCGACGGTCTGAGCCGAGCGGCCTGAACCGGGGAAACCGAACCGGACGGTCTGAGCCGAGCGGCCTGAACCGGGGAAACCGAACCGGACGGTCTGAGCCCGGACCGAGCGGCCCAGAACCATGTGGTTTGAGCGTGGCAGCCAGAACCAAGTGCCCAGAAGTGAGTGGTCTGAGCCAGAACCGCAGTCCAGGTAGAGCTTGAGAGTTTGGTAGACTGTTGCTATGGCAACATCGAACATGGTTCTGCTCATAAAAGTTCTCCATAAAGATTCACCTCTGCAGGTGCAGGTTGACCTCTGCAGGTGCAGGTTGACCTCTACAGGTGGAGCTTGACCTCTACAGGTGGAGCTTGACCTCTGCAGGTGGAGTTTGACCTCGACAGGTGGAGCTTGACCTCTGCAGGTGGAGCTTGACCTCTGCAGGTGGAGCTTGACCTCTGCAGGTGGAGGCCTCCCCTTCAGACCCTCAGTCACAGGACGTCAGCTGGTTTTGACTCCTTCTGAGGAGGAACAGGGAGGATGCTGGGAAAAGGATGCTGAAGGGGGAGGTGTCAGGAAAGAGGTTTGTGGATCCAGAGGAGAAGGTCAGATGGAGGCAGCAGAAAGATGTCTGCACGCGTGACGCTCCTCTGAACGGGTCAGAACCTTTAGATAAGAAAAGAAACAGCTGGCAGAACTGAGGTTCTGGTTCTGGGAGTCCAGAGCAGTGATGGAGGTGACGTCATGGACACATAGGAACCCACAAAAACTACTTCCTGTCTTCACTTTAGAGACTTTAAAAGGCTTTTATTCTGAAAGGACCAAGGTAAACACAAAGACAAGAATGAGGTTCAGGTTCTCCATCGACTCGACCCGGTAATGAGAGCAGAACCCGGTTCCACTGAGGGTTCTCGAGCTGCTTTCATCTTCATCAGAATTCTGCTTTTACTTGGTTTGAAACGGTTCAGAATCTCTGACCCGGTTCTGCTCCTCTCAGTCAGAGCTGGGTCCTCAGCGGCGGGTCCGCAGCCTGATGTCGGCCCGCAGCAGCAGCGACGAGTTTGACGAGGAGCCGCGACCCCAGAGGCCCGGCGGGCCGGCGGCCAGGCCCGGCCCGGGAGCCAGTCCCAACGAGGAGGAGGACGAGGAGGAGGAGGAAGAGGAGGAGGAGTCCGAGTCCGAGGACTCCGACAATGACGAAGACGACGAGTCCTCGCAGGCGCTGGAGTACGACCCGCGGGCGGACCGAACCTCCCGTCAGAACATCAAAAGTGTTCCAGTACATCACACGGTCTGCACGCACGCAGAAGGCGCATCTGACGTCGTGACCTTCTCAGTACGCTCCTCAGACCGTCGATCTGGAGCTCCGCCTCAAACTTCACGAGGAGCTATCGACGATTTGAAGGAGACGCACTGAAATGGCCGCTGCTCTGGTTCTGGTTCTGGTTCTGTCTGACGGCACAGAGGTCTGCATCCCTGCTCTGCCGTGTTCTGATTGGCCGGTGATCCAGGTGATCAGCCATGAGTGGAGCCAGCGCATCCAGAAAACACACCTGAGGGAAGCTCCTCCCCCCAGGTGACCTCCTCAGGTGTGTTTGTGTCTAAAGTTTCTGGTGGTTCTGGCTGTTTTCACTGACCCAGATTCTGTAGTAGTGTGTTGGACCCGTACAGACCATGATGGTTCTGATCGGGTTTCAGTTCTTCCTGAACCGGCACTTCCAAACGCCAGAGAAAAACAAACGTTTGTTCAGAACCAGAACTGGACCAGAACCCAAACCCAGCCAAACTGGACCGCTCTGAGTGTGTGCATTTGTGGCGTTCAGGTACCACGACCGGATGGGAAACCGGACTCTCTGGGTCTTCTGGTTCTTGATGAACCCAGTGTTAAACAGTCGGACCCAACGGTTCTGTCGCTGTGGCTGTCCGAGGAGAGCAAGAAACACGGAACCGATCAGGTACACACACCTGCAGACACTCACCTGTAGACACTAGGGCTGCCACAAACGATTATTTTAATAGTTGACTAATCACCGATTATTTTTTCCGATTAGTCGACTAATCGGGTCATGCACAAACTGGATGTAAAACACACATCTTAACCATTATTAGCTTTAAACAAACTAAAAACTAAATATATCCACACAAGCATTATCTGAGAAAATGCTTGTGTGAATGCTGTAAGCTGAATTTTGAAGCTGAAGCGAGTGACGACAGCGAAGATGCTGAAATTGATAGCTAAAAGCTGATAGCCACTTAATATTAATTAGCCTAAAAACTAATTAGCTAGCCTGCTCATGCCTTTAACTAATATTTTCCTAAATTTTGTAGCTTAAAATATTCAAAACACCCTAAAAACTTTTTTTTCAAAAAGTTTAAGTTAGCCAAAACAGCTAGCATATTAGCTGTCAAATTAGCCAAAAAACGGAAAACAGCTTAAATGAACCAGAATAGCTAGCTTGTAGCTGCAATATTAGCTAAACTCCAAATTAGCCTAAAAAATAATTTAAAAGCCTCAGCTAGCCTAAACTGCTAGCATGTAGCTGACATATGAACTTAAAAACTGAAAAAAAAATCCCAAATTTTCCAAAATAGCTGAGCATGAGCTAAATTCCAAAAAATTTTTTAAAAAAGCTTAACTTAGCCAAAACAGCTAGCATCTAGCTGAAATATTAGCTTTAGCCTAAAACTGAAAACAGCTTAAATACCAGAATAGCTAGCTTGTCGCTGAAATATTAGCTAAACTCCAAAATAGCTTAACAAACCTTGATAAATGCCAAAATGGTCTAAAAAGCTAGCATATTTTTATTATAACTTTCAACTTTACGACACTCTAACTCCATATTATAAAGTAACGACTAATCGACTATTAAATTAGTTGTCGACTATTTTAATAGTCGATTAGTCGTCGATTAGTCGACTAATCGTGGCAGCCCTGGTAGACACACACCTGTAGACACACCTGTAGACACACACCTACAGACACACCTGTAGACACTCACCTGTAGACACACCTGTAGACACACACCTACAGACACACCTGTTACCTGCAGACACACCTGTAGACACACCTGCAGACACACCTGCAGACACACTACCTAGACACACCTGCAGACACACCTGTAGACACACTGTAGACACACCTGTAGACACACACCTGTAGACACTCACCTGTAGACACACCTATAGACACACCTGACACACCTGTAGACACACCTGTAGACCTATAGACACACCTACAGACACACCTGTAGACACCTGTAGACACTCACCTGTAGACACACCTGTAGACACACCTATAGACACACCTATAGACACACCTACAGACCTGCAGACACACCTGTAGACACTCACCTGTAGACACACCTGTAGACACACCTACAGACACACCTGCAGACACACCTGTAGACACACCTATAGACACACCTACATACACACCTGCAGACACCTGTTACCTGTAGACACACCTGTAGACACTCACCTGTAGACAACCTATAGACACACCTACAGACACACTGTAGACACTCACCTGTAGACACTCACCTGTAGACACACCTATAGACACACCTGTGTAGACACACCTGTAGACACACCTGTACTTTATAGACACACCTAGACACACCTGTAGACACTTTGTACCTGTAGACACACTATCTGCACACCTGCAGACACACCTGCAGACACACCTGTAGACACACCTGTAGACACACCTACAGACACACCTGCAGACACACCTGTAGACACACCTATAGACACACTAGACACACCTGCAGACACACCTGTAGACACACCTGTAGACACTCACCTGTAGACACACCTGTAGATAGCCTATAGACACACCTGTAGACACTCACCTGTAGACACACCTATAGACACCCATACACTACAGACACCTGCAGACACACCTGTAGACTCACACCTGTAGACACACTATAGACAACCCTATAGAACTATAGACACACCTACAGACACACCTGTAGACACACCTGTAGACACACACCTGTAGACACACCTGTAGACACACACCTGTAGACACACCTGTAGACACACCTGTAGACACACACCTACAGACACACCTGCAGACACACCTGTAGACACACACCTGTAGACACACCTGTAGACACACACCTGTAGACACACCTGTAGACACACCTGTAGACACACCTACAGACACACCTGCAGACACACCTGTAGACACTCACCTGTAGACACACCTGCAGACACACCTGCAGACACACCTATAGACACACCTACAGACACACCTGCAGACACACCTGTAGACACTCACCTGTAGACACACCTGTAGACACACCTACAGACACACCTGTAGACACTCACCTGTAGACACACCTGTAGACACACACCTACAGACACACCTGTAGACACTCACCTGTAGACACACCTGTAGACACACACCTACAGACACACCTGTAGACACTCACCTGTAGACACACCTGCAGACACACCTGTAGACACACCTGCAGACACACCTGTAGACACACCTGCAGACACACCTGTAGACACACCTGTAGACACACACCTACAGACACACCTGTAGACACACCTACAGACACACCTGCAGACACACCTGTAGACACTCACCTGTAGACACACCTGTAGACACACCTATAGACACACCTACAGACACACCTGCAGACACACCTGTAGACACACCTGTAGACACACCTGTAGACACTCACCTGTAGACACACCTGTAGACACACCTATAGACACACCTATAGACACACCTACAGACACACCTGCAGACACACCTGTAGACACTCACCTGTAGACACACCTGTAGACACACCTACAGACACACCTGCAGACACACCTGTAGACACACCTATAGACACACCTGTAGACACTCACCTGCAGACACACCTGTAGACACACCTGTAGACACACCTGTAGACACTCACCTGTAGACACACCTGTAGACACACCTATAGACACACCTATAGACACACCTGTAGACACTCACCTGTAGACACACCTATAGACACACCTACAGACACACCTGCAGACACACCTGTAGACACTCACCTGTAGACACACCTGTAGACACACCTATAGACACACCTGTAGACACACCTATAGACACACCTACAGACACACCTGTAGACACACCTGTAGACACTCACCTGTAGACACACCTGTAGACACACCTATAGACACACCTGTAGACACACCTATAGACACACCTGTAGACACTCACCTGTAGACACACCTGTAGACACACCTATAGACACACCTGTAGACACACCTATAGACACACCTGCAGACACACCTGCAGACACACCTGCAGACACACCTGTAGACACACCTATAGACACACCTACAGACACACCTGCAGACACACCTGTAGACACACCTATAGACACACCTACAGACACACCTGCAGACACACCTGTAGACACACCTGTAGACACACCTGTAGACACTCACCTGTAGACACACCTGTAGACACACCTATAGACACACCTATAGACACACCTGTAGACACTCACCTGTAGACACACCTATAGACACACCTATAGACACACCTACAGACACACCTGCAGACACACCTGTAGACACTCACCTGTAGACACACCTGTAGACACACCTATAGACACACCTATAGACACACCTGTAGACACACCTATAGACACACCTACAGACACACCTGTAGACACACCTGTAGACACACACCTGTAGACACACCTGTAGACACACCTGTAGACACACACCTGTAGACACACCTGTAGACACACACCTACAGACACACCTGCAGACACACCTGCAGACACACCTATAGACACACCTGCAGACACACCTGTAGACACACCTGCAGACACACCTGCAGACACACCTGTAGACACACCTGCAGACACACCTGTAGACACACCTGTAGACACTCACCTGTAGACACACCTGCAGACACACCTGTAGACACACCTGCAGACACACCTGCAGACACACCTGTAGACACACCTGCAGACACACCTGTAGACACACCTGTAGACACACCTGTAGACACACACCTACAGACACACCTGTAGACACACCTACAGACACACCTGCAGACACACCTGTAGACACTCACCTGTAGACACACCTGTAGACACACCTATAGACACACCTACAGACACACCTGCAGACACACCTGTAGACACACCTGTAGACACACCTGTTGACACACCTATAGACACACCTGTAGACACTCACCTGTAGACACACCTGTAGACACACCTGTAGACACACCTATAGACACACCTATAGACACACCTGCAGACACACCTGTAGACACTCACCTGTAGACACACCTGTAGACACACCTACAGACACACCTGCAGACACACCTGTAGACACACCTATAGACACACCTACAGACACACCTGCAGACACACCTGTAGACACACCTGTAGACACACCTGTAGACACTCACCTGTAGACACACCTGTAGACACACCTATAGACACACCTATAGACACACCTGTAGACACTCACCTGTAGACACACCTATAGACACACCTATAGACACACCTACAGACACACCTGCAGACACACCTGTAGACACTCACCTGTAGACACACCTGTAGACACACCTGTAGACACACCTATAGACACACCTATAGACACACCTGTAGACACACCTATAGACACACCTACAGACACACCTGTAGACACACCTGTAGACACTCACCTGTAGACACACCTGTAGACACACCTATAGACACACCTGTAGACACACCTATAGACACACCTGTAGACACTCACCTGTAGACACACCTGTAGACACACCTATAGACACACCTGTAGACACACCTATAGACACACCTGCAGACACACCTGCAGACACACCTGCAGACACACCTGTAGACACACCTACAGACACACCTACAGACACACCTGCAGACACACCTGTAGACACACCTATAGACACACCTACAGACACACCTGCAGACACACCTGTAGACACACCTGTAGACACACCTGTAGACACTCACCTGTAGACACACCTGTAGACACACCTATAGACACACCTGCAGACACACCTGTAGACACTCACCTGTAGACACACCTGTAGACACACCTATAGACACACCTATAGACACACCTGTAGACACACCTATAGACACACCTACAGACACACCTGTAGACACACCTGTAGACACACACCTGTAGACACACCTGTAGACACACCTGTAGACACACACCTACAGACACACCTGCAGACACACCTGCAGACACACCTATAGACACACCTGCAGACACACCTGCAGACACACCTGCAGACACACCTGCAGACACACCTGTAGACACACCTGCAGACACACCTGTAGACACACCTGTAGACACTCACCTGTAGACACACCTGCAGACACACCTGTAGACACACCTGCAGACACACCTGCAGACACACCTGTAGACACACCTGCAGACACACCTGTAGACACACCTGTAGACACACCTGTAGACACACACCTACAGACACACCTGTAGACACACCTACAGACACACCTGCAGACACACCTGTAGACACTCACCTGTAGACACACCTGTAGACACACCTATAGACACACCTACAGACACACCTGCAGACACACCTGCAGACACACCTGCAGACACACCTGCCTCCATAGTAACACACTAGAGGAACATAAACCGCTGCGTTGTGTTCTGTTGTGTTCTGCGGGCCGACCCGCTCTGACCCCCCTCCGACACGCCCCTCCCCCACAGATGCAGACGGTGGCGAGCGTGTCCAGCCCCCACACCAACCCCCGGGCCGTGGACAGCTGGGTGGACAGCATCAGCGCCCTGCACCGCTCCAAGCCCCCCGCCAGCGTGCACTACAGCCGGCCCCTCCCCGACATCGACAGCCTGATGCAGGAGTGGCCCCCCGAGATGGAGGAGCTGCTGGGGCGCCTGCGCCCGCCCCCCGCCCGCCTGTCCTGCAGCCTGGGGGAGTACGTGGACGTGGCGTGCGGCCTGCTGGACATCCCCGTGTCCGGCAGCAGGATCCAGGCCCTGCACCTGCTCTTCAGCCTCTACCTGGAGTTCAGGGACTCGCCGCACTTCACCAGCAGGGGGGGACGGGGGCGGGGCCAGGAGTGGGCGAGGCCTCCTCAGACAGCTGAGCTGTAGACTTTTCCGTCATGACTGGTAGAAACCCTGACCTGTGAGCGACCCGGTCTGCACATGAACCAGAACCTGACCAGAACCTGCTCGTATTCCCATCTGGATCTTTGACCTTCTGCTGAATAAACTGAATTCTATCTTTAGTCTGGCTGTCATTGTTCCTGTTGGTCCATTCGAGTCCGGTTCTGATCACCTTCTGATCCGTTTCCAGAGCGTTCCTCGTCGTCTTTTGATCCTGATGACGTTTTCAGCAGGGCCCGGTTCTGATCCGTTTCCAGAGCGTTCCTAGTCCTCTTTTGATCCTGATGACGTTTTCAGCAGAGTCCGGTTCTGATCCGTTTCCGGAGCGTTCCTCATCGTCTTTTGATCCTGATGACGTTTTCAGCAGAGTCCGGTTCTGATCCGTTTCCGGAGCGTTCCCCGTCCTCTTTTGATCCTGATGACGTTTTCAGCAGAGTCCGGTTCTGATCCGTTTCCGGAGCGTTCCCGTCCTCTTTTGATCCTGATGACGTTTTCAGCAGAGTCCGGTTCTGATCCGTTTCCAGAGCGTTCCTCGTCCTCTTTTGATCCTGATGACGTTTTCAGCAGAGTCCGGTTCTGATCCGTTTCCAGAGCGTTCCTCGTCCTCTTTTGATCCTGATGACGTTTTCAGCAGAGCCCGGTTCTGATCCGTTTCCAGAGCGTTCCTCGTTGTCTTTTGATCCTGATGACCTTTCAGCAGGGCCCGGTTCTGATCCGTTTCCGGAGCGTTCCTCGTCCTCTTTTGATCCTGATGACGTTTTCAGCAGAGCCCGGTTCTGATCCGTTTCCGGAGCGTTCCCCGTCCTCTTTTGATCCTGATGACGTTTTCAGCAGAGCCCGGTTCTGATCCGTTTCCGGAGCGTTCCCCGTCCTCTTTTGATCCTGATGACGTTTTCAGCAGGGCCCGGTTCTGATCCGTTTCCAGAGCGTTCCCCGTCATCTTTTGATCCTGATGACGTTTTCAGCAGAGTCCGGTTCTGATCCGTTTCCGGATGATGTTTTCAGACATCTGTTGGTCTTCTAGGACATAGTTTCTGCAGAGCTGCAGGAGTTCTTCAGACATTGACCTCTGAGTTGTGGCCGGGGCTGTTGGTATGGAAGTAAGCCTGCCCAGACTTCCCATCATCCTTTTGTTTCTCCTCACTCTCTCTAACATTTACAAATGGCATCAACATGGTTTATATCTAGTCTTTCGGTTCTGATCCAGATCCCAGCTTCATGAATCTGTCTGCAGGTGGATGATCAGAAAGGGGCGGAGCTGGACTATAGCAGCTACGTCACAGCTACAGGCTTGTTCTACGTCCTGATTCACGATTGAAATAAATCATCAGAAATGCAGATTCAATCCGAACTTTATTTATACATTTCCTCCATCATTACTGAACGGACTCAGTTTCCCACAATGCACCGCATTGTTGTCATCCGGCCCGCTATCCAACATGGCCGTCGACGGCTGCGTCTTCCACAGAATCCTGTCCCGGTCCAGGTCCGGGTCCGGTCCGAGCCAGGTCAGAGAGCGCCTCGTTGGTCCCGAAATAATCCGTGACAGTGTCGGTGACGCACGCGCGGCGGGGTCGCGCGGGGTTTAATGACGGAGCTCCCGCGCGCACCCTCCACATCTTCGTGGGTCCGTAAGCGTCAGCCTTTAGTGTCCGATGAACGGGTCCAGCGGTACTGCTCGGTTCTGGTTCCGGTCAGAACTGGTTTCTCTGAAGCTCGTGCTCGATCTGCTCCTCATCCTCATCTTCATCAGCTGATCCCTCCGTGACCTCATGGACGGGTCATCAGAATCTGTATCCGGGTCCCCTGTCCTCATCAGAACGGTTCTGATCCGGTTCCGCTGGTTCCCCTCTGTCCCTAGCTGAATAGTTCGGGTTCTGGACCAGTTCTCCTTCATCTGGATGAACACCTGTGTTCTTGCAGGACTCCTCGGCTCGTTGCGGTTCCGGTTCTGATGAACTCCTACTCCCTGCAGTTCATCCTTGATTTTGCCCTCCCGCTTGTCTTGCAGGCTCCAGCGCTGTGCAGGGAGCCGCTGCTGGTCCTGCAGCTCAGGCGCTACAGCCGGGACCAGGGCTCCAGCGTCTACTTCCCGCAGAGCGTCCTCAGTGGTGAGCGCAGAGCATAGACTGTATATACGAACTGGACATGACAAGTCTTGTCATGTTTATGTCAATGGAGCGGAGCAGCAGATCATTATGGGATGTTTGCAGCCTTTTATATCTGCATCTCTACTGGTTCTGCGCCCACAGGTGAGTACCTGTACGACGTGACTCTGACGGACCGGGACTGCAGGCTACGGGTCACTCTGGACCCGGGTCTGAACCAGCTGGTGGAGAGGCGGGTTCTGCGGGCAGGATCCACTCTCACTCAGGCCTCCTTCTGCCCCACCTTCAGCGCTCAGAACACAGGATGCCCCGCCTCCACCCGAGATGTCAGGTGAGTGAGGACAGTGGGTCCTTGTGGCTGTGATGTCATCAGGCTGATTGCAGCTCCTCCCCTTCCAGTTACAGGCTCGTTAACATGGTGGTCCGAGAGGATGATGAGGATGATGAAGATGCAGGATTTGGGATGCTGGACATAGACTCTCTGCCCTGGTTTGGATCATCAGAACCAGCAGGTAAGGTGGATGATGACATCACAGCCTCACCTTTACCAGGTGAGGTCTAACAAACCTGGTAACCTGCCGGTCCAGATGTTCCTCTGAGAGCTAGCAGGAGCGTCTTCCTCCCTCTGTGGAACAACGTGGACTACAGCGGCGATGCATGGAGAGAGGCTGATTTGAGGAGAGGTAGAGTGGAGCCTTTCTGCGACTGGATTTGGTTCCAGAGGTCACATGATCTCTTCTGCAAACAGGACAGCGCCCAGCTGTGTCCGTGTCCGAATTGAGGGACTACTTCCTGTCTGGCCGAAGGGGCGGGGCCAGAGGTCAGCTGATCGTCCGCATTATGAATAAGTCGCAGCTCATGTATTATGGAAGAGCAGACAGGAACTGTGACTGCCCTTACAAGGTCAGTGGAAGGGGAGGAGACTTACTGAGGGGGCGTTAACAAGTGGGAATAGCTAAAATAGAATGTTAGCATTTTAGCTTTCGTAGCATACATGCTTATTTAGCATATTAGCTTTACTAGCATAGAAGCTTTGTTAGTATATTAGCTTTGTCAGTAAATTAACTTTGTTAACAAATAAGTTTTGTTAGCATATTAGCTTTGTTAGTATACAAGCTTTCTTAGCATTTTATCCTTGCTAGCACACAAGTTTTACTATTAAATAATCTTTGTTAGCTTTTTAGCATTGTTGAAATTCGGGCTGCCACAAACGATTATTTTAATAGTCGACTAATCACCGATTATTTTTTCCGATTAGTCGACTAATGGTCATGCACAAACTGGATGTAAAAACACACATTAACCATTATTAGCTTAAACAAACTAAAAACTAAATATATCCACACAAACTATCTGTGAAAATGCTTGTGTGAATGCTGTAAGCTGAATTTTGAAGCTGAAGCGAGTGACGATAGCGAAGATGCTGAAATTGATAGCTAAAAACACTAAAGCTGATACTATTAGCTAAATGCCAAATTAGCCTAAAAAATAATTTAAAGCTTTAGCTGGCCAAAACTGCTAGTATGTAGCTGACATATAAGTTAACTCCAAAATAGCCTTAAAAACTGAAAGAAATCCTAAATTTTTCCAAAATAGCTAGCACGTAGCTTTAAATATTAGCTAAATTCCAAAACCCCTAAAAAACTTTTTTTTTTTAAAAAAGCTAAAGCTTAGCCAAAACAGCTAGCATTTCTGAAATATTTAGCTAGCTAGCCAAATTAGCCAAAAAAATTAGCCAAAAAAACGGAAACAGCTTAAATTAACCAGAATAGCTAGCTTGTCGCTGCAATACTAGCTAAACTCCAAATTAGCCTAAAAATAATTTAAAAGTCTCAGCTAGCCAAAACTGCTAGCATGTAGCTGACATATGAACTTAACTAAAAACTGAAAAAATCCTAAATTTTCCAAAATAGCTAGCATATAGCTTAAAAATGAGCTAAATTCAAAACACCCAAAAAACTTTTTTTAAAAAAGCTTAACTTAGCCAAAACAGTTAGCATCTAGCTGAAATATTAGCTAAACACCAAGTTAGCCTAAAAAACTGAAAAAAAGCCCAATTAACCAGAATAGCTAGCATCTAGCTGAAATATTAGCTAAACACCAATTAGCCTAAAAAACTGAAAAAAAGCAAAATAACCAGAAAAACTAGCTTAAAAAAAAAAACAAAACTACAAAAACATAAACAAACCTTGATAAATGCCAAAATGGTCTAAAAAGCTAGCATATTTTTTTATAACTTTCAACTTTACGACACTCTAACTCCATATATTATAAAGTAACGACTAATCGACTATTAAATTAGTTGTCGACTATTTTAATAGTCGATTAGTCGTCAATTAGTCGACTAATCGTGGCAGCCCTAGTTGAAATATAAGCTTTGTTTGCATATTAGCTTTCTGAGCATTAATGCTTTTATTAGATATTAGCCTTTTCAGAATATCAGCTGTTTTAACTTATTAGCTGTGTTAGCATATATGGCTTATTACCAAATTATTTGTTAATATGTAAGCTTTTTAGCATATTAGCTTTCTTTTGATGCTTTGTTTAGATGTTAGATTAGTTAGAATATTAGCGTGTTAGCATATTGGCTGTGCTAGCATGTAAGCCTTTTTAGCACATTACTTAAGTTAGCATATTAGCTTTAATGCTGCAGCTGCGTGTTTTGAAACTTTCATATTTGTTGTAGTTTTGTGTTGTTGTTTATGAATCACCTTGTTTACGTGTTTCACAGCATCAGAATAAAAGCTTTGATCCCAGACAAGCCCCCGTCTGTGGTTCTGGTGGGTTCTGTGTGTCCAGGCGGTTCTGGAGGTGTGCGACCGCACAGGAAGTGCGAGTGTGGTTCTGTGGAACAGCATGTGCGTCAGCTGGTACCGGTGTCTGAAGCCCGGTGACATCATCGGCTTGAGACAGTACCGGGTCAAGCAGCAGTACCTGGGGGAGGCAGGTGACATCGGTGCGTTTCATCTTCGTAATCTTCTGTAGTCTTCTGTTATCTTCGTAGTCTTCGTAGTCTTCGGTAGTCTTCGTAGTCTTCGTAGTCTTCGTAGTCTTCGGTAGTCTTCGGTAATCTTCGTAATCTTCTGTAGTCTTCTGTTATTTTCGGTAGTCTTCGGTCGTCTTTGGTAGTCTTCGTAGTCTTCGGTAGTCTTCGGTAGTCTTCGTAGTCTTCGTAGTCTTCGGTCATCTTTGGTCACCTTTGGTAGTCTTCGGTCATCTTTGGTCACCTTTGGTAGTCTTCGGTCATCTTTGGTCACCTTTGGTAGTCTTCGGTAGTCTTTGGTCACCTTTGGTAGTCTTCGGTAGTCTTCGGTAGTCTTCGGTAGTCTTCGTAGTCTTCGGTCATCTTTGGTCACCTTTGGTAGTCTTCGGTGGTCTTTGGTCACCTTCAGTAGTCTTCGTAGTGTTCGGTAGTCTTTGGTCACTTTTGGTAGTCTTCGTCATCTTCGGTGGTCTTCTGTAGTCTTTGGTAGTCTTCGGTAGTCTTCGGTCATCTTTGGTCACCTTCAGTAGTCTTCGTAGTGTCACTCTGGTAGTCGCTGCAACGGTTTATCGTCCTGATCAGCTGTGTTTCCTCAGAGATCAGCGTGAACAGCAGGAACCCGGCGGCTCACCTGAGCCTCCTGTCAGAATCTCAGGTTCTGCAGGAGTACACCCCCCCAGAACCCCCCTACAGCTTCTGCAGCAGGTAAGCCTTCGCTCGCCTGCATCACCTGTCGGTTCTGGTACCAGCTCAGCCTCTGGACTCTGTGAGCAGTCAGGAGCTTCTGGACCGCCCTCACGGCACCACCTGTGATGTCATCGGCCTGTTGACGTTTGCGGGGCGATCTGAGCGAGTCAGAAGCAGAGGTGGGCATTGCCGTGGTGACATGTTTCAGGTGAGTGACCCATAAATTCATTGGGTTACTTTTACATTTCAGACGGCAAAGGGGCGGAGCTTTTGGAGTACCGCTGGCTGCAGTTAGAGGATGACAGCAGCCCTCAGCCAATGACGGTGAAGCTGTTCTCCACGTCTCAGCCAGAGACGCACAGGAGGCTCCTCCCACGTGAGGCGGAGTTTGTGATCAGTCACAGAGCTGGTCGAGCGGCAGGTATTGATCGGTGTCTCTGCAGTGTCTGTGGTGGTCTGCACCCGCCTCAAGCTGATCCGGTCGGACCACAGCGGTTCCTACCTGACCAACACCACCTTTACGCAGGTGTACTGCACAGGTAACGCCCGCCTGGAGCTCAGCGCCCCCGGGGGCGGATCAGAGCCTGACCCCGTCTCCTCATTGGCTGTCGGCAGGACTGGACCAGCACTCCCGGATGAGCTACCGGAGGCTGGCCCGGGTGCGACTCTTCCTGCGGTGGCTCCGGAGCCAGGATGACGGGCAGGTGCTGAGCAGGGCTCTGATTGGAGGATTCTTCATCCACGCCCCTCCCACCTCCCTGGAAGCCTTCATGAAGGAGAGGAAAGGTCAGCTGACGGGCCTCCTGTGGAGGAGGTCCAGTCCGCTGCAGTGTGTCAGAGCGTTTGGTATTTCATCTCCGCTCTTAAAGTTTAATTAAAAGAAGGAGCAGATTTTATTTTGAAAAGCGGTACTAAGAGGAGAAGCTTCCTGTTTCAGCAGAGCGGTTTCTGTCTCCAAACAGGTGAGCTGGGTTTTCTGCGAGGGGCGGAGCTTGAGAGGGAGCTGCAGAGTCTTCATTTCCGGGAGCGCCGCTCCTTCTTTGTCCAGGCAGCTGTTACCATGGTGACCTACAGCCGGAGAGGGGCGGTGAGAGCCAACACACTCCGACACACACACTCTCTGACTCCGCCCTGTGATCTTTGACTCCGCCCTATGTTATTTAGCTCCGATCTCAGATCTGTTACTTCACCATCTGTTTTTTAAATCCATCCTCTGATCTCTGACTCCACCCCCTCATGTCTGGCTCCGCCCTCTGCAGTTTCAGCTGGTGTGAAGCTGCTTATTGTTTTGTCGTCTCATCGTTGTTCTCCAGAAATGTGAAGATAGATTTAGACAGACTAAATGTGACGGACATCGACTCTAAAACCAGGAACTGCTGGTAAACCAAACCTTTTCTTTCTCCTGTTATGAAGTCGTACGTTTTGGTTTCTGTCGTCTTCTGGTTCCAGAATCAGGTCAACTAAACTGGTAAATGGTGAACTCACCTGGCTCCAGGTGTTCTGGTTTGAACCCTATTTAAACAGAAGTGACCTCGCTGACCTACTTCCATCAATGCTATAATGAAGGCCAGCGGACCCCCCCCCATCCCTCCAGTAGTTTGTTTATATTTTACTTTCTTCAGAAAAATAAAGACGATCATATTTACTTTAGTTCTCCGTCCAAATGAAGGTGAAACCCTGAAGGTCAGAAGTATTCAATCATCTTCAGTAGTCTGAGGTCGTCTTCAGTCGTCTTCAGTCATCTTCAGTAGTATTCAGACGTCTTCAGGTGGTCTTCGGACGTCTTTGGTTGTCTTCAGAGGTGTTGGGATGTCTTCGGTAGTCTTCGGTAATCTTCGTAGTCTTCGGTAGTCTTCGGTGGTCTTCGGTCATCTTCGATCATCTTCGGTCATCTTCGGTCATCTTCTGTGGTCTTCGATCATCTTCGGTCATCTTCGGTCATCTTCTGTGGTCTTCGGTCATCTTCGGTCATCTTCGGTCATCTTCGGTCATCTTCGGTCATCTTCTGTGGTCTTCGGTCATCTTCGGTCATCTTCGGTCATCTTCGGTCATCTTCGGTCATCTTCTGTGGTCTTCGGTCATCTTCGGTCATCTTCGGTCATCTTCGGTGGTCTTTGGTCACCTTCAGTAGTCTTCGTAGTCTTCGGTGGTCTTCGGTCATCTTTGGTCATCTTCGGTGGTCTTTGGTGGTCTTTGGTCAGCTGCAGCGGTTTATCGTCCTGATCAGCTGATTCTGCTTCTGTTGATTCTCTGACGTCTTTGTGATTGAAAATCTCTGAACTTCTTCCGGGATTTTCACATTTACCCTTCAAAGTAAAAGCCTCCTTCCAGCCTTGTTAATGGTGTTAAAGATGCTGGGCGTGTCACGTGACACAGGGATCAGTCATGTGACCACCCTAAGCTCCTCCTTCCTGTCTCTTTCAGGAGGATCGCTGTATGTTCTGGATGGACAGATCTTCATCCTCCTCCTCTTCCTCTCCCCGGGCCCCCCTCTCCTCCCCCCTCCTCTACCTCTCTCCAACCCCGCCCTCCGTCAGGCTGCCTCCCTCCTCCCCCTCCTCCTCCTCTCCCTCCTCCGTGGTTGGTCTGTCCACGCCTCGTCGGAGCGGCGGTTCACGGTGAGGGGTTTAACATTCGTTTGCCTCGGTGGGCGTGGTCTGAGATCTCACGCCGTCTGCTCGTCTCAACAGGAAGTGGAGCAAAAGGAAGCTGATGCAGGCGGAGACGCCGAGGAAAAGGTGAGTTCTCTGTGAGGGTGTGATGGTTCTGGGATGTTCTGAAGACTGCAGGTTCTGTCTCTGCAGGCTCCCGTGGGCCACACCAGAACCAGAACACAACAAGACAGGTAAGAGAGCTTCATTTTGGACCACAACTCCCAGCATCCTCTGCTGCAGCCCTGACAGTGGGGCTCCTCCCACAGTCATCCTGTTCCAGGCGTCCATGGAGTTCCTGGAGAACCCTGAGGAGGAAGAGGAGGAGCAGGAGGACGAAGACGTCTCCTCTTTCAACACGGCCCCCCTCCCTCCTGCCTTCCAGCCCGTCGCCATGGAGACGCTACCCATGCAGTTCGACCACACCCACAGGGAGGAGCAAGCAGCTGTAGTTACCATGGAGGGCGGGGCTACAACCAGATCGTTTAACTCCGCCCCCGAGGACTACTACACCCTCAGACTCAGAGGTTCTATAGGTTTTTCTCAGTATGGAAACCCAGAAGGGTCAAAAACACCAAATGTGATTTTTCTTGTTCAAAACTAAATAATCTGGTTTAAGTTTTCTAAAGATAAGCAATTTTTTTTAGAACTTTTAGGAATAAACTTTTTATGTTCTGATAGTCAGACATCTTAAAGATTTGAGTGGACTGCTGTGATCTTTGAAACCGGGTCAGGAGGGGGAACCAGAACCGGTTCGGTGACAGGTGGAATGCAGCCGTTCTGCTTTTGTCTTTCTGTTCCGTTTGATCAGGAAACAAGTTCTGAAGGTTCTGACTGGGTCCAGGTCTGGCTGGACCCGGATTCACAGACCTGTTCTGAAGGTTTCTGGGTTTTGGACCACCTGAAGAAGACTTAAACCAGACTGGCGTTTTACTCTCTTATCTTAGCCTCATGTTTATGTCTGTATCAGAACCGCAGTGTCCATGGTTCTGGTCGGGGGATTTGGACCGGCTGCAGACTCCTGAACCAGTTCTTCAGGAAACCCGGTCGGCCTTCCCTGATTCTTGCCTCTCTGCCTCCTCAGCTCTGTCAGACGGCGTCCAGGTTGATGTCGTGTTCCTTCCTCACTCCTCCTCCTCCTCGGGTTCCTCCCTCCAGGGTCACTCCAACACCTGGACCTCCATCTTGTCCCATGGAGCCTTCTCATCCCACGGCCCCCCTCCTTCACCGGGTCAGTACCTGTTCTGGTCTCTGTCTGACCCCTGAAGCATCATCATTGACCCGCTGCTGTCTCCTTCCAGCTGATCTCATCGCCATGGCAGCTCAGCTGACCAACCAGAGGCTGGTTTGTGTGTTGGAGGCGTGTCATCTGGGCGGAGCCAGGACGGAGCTGGTTCTGACTCGAGCCTTCCACCTGACTGACTGAAACATTCGATCAATAAATTATGTTTTATATGTTCCTGACTGATTTCTCCATGATTGTAGTTATTCTTTCATTTGGTTCTGCAGTAGGTTCTGAAGGTTTGTTCTGTGGTCGGCTTTGCGGTTGTCATTATCCGACCTCAGGTCAGTTGTGGACTTCTGCATGTCGGTCTGAGGTTCTAGTATCCGGCTTCAGGTCTGTCGAGGACTCCTTCAGGATTCAGGCTGATGCAGCAGGAGAACTTCCCTGAACTTCTGACCCAGTCCCATGTTCACAAAAGGTTCTGGAAGGAGCTGCACAGATCCCTCAGTTTCCTGAGGATCTATGGTCTCTCTTCTCCTGGTCCGGAGCAGACCGTTCTCCGCTCTTGGATGCAGCCGACGGATCACAAACATCAAGACTTTGTGTTCTGGAGACAAAGATTCTCAGTGAAAGTAGATCTTTAATAGGAAAAGTTGGACCAACGAGGAAAACAGACTGAAGAGGACGTTCCTAAGAACAACTCAAAGACCTCCAGACGTTTGAAGGAAGACGTCCTCCTGAGGCGTGGCGCCGCTCAGCTGCTCTGACTGCGTTTCTGACAGATGAAGCGCAGCCGCGTGGAGCAGTGCAGGTCGTTCAGACGGCCGTCGTGGTGAAGATGAGCGCAGTCTTCATCCCCTGAACCCAGACCGTGGCCGGTCCAGCTGTCGGGCTGCCCGGGTTTCCACCGCCTGAAACCCAGAGACGCATTAGCTTCAGAGCCAGAGACCCTCCAGGAGCTTCAGAGAAACTGCTTCTTCTCAGTCCAAAATAAACCTCAGAGGTGGACCTTGGTAGAACAGAACCCTCGCAGTCCTTCAGGGGAGGACCTCAAACCTGGGCAGAGGGTTTACCTGCGGTTCATGACATAAGGGGTCTGGTTGACCCACTCCCACTTCCCCGTCCTCTCATCAGTCAGGCCGACCCAGTAGAAAGTTCCGGTGGATTGGGCCGTGACAAAGTCCTGGATCAAAGACAGAAGCGTGTCAGTTTTATGCAGACGACCTCCTGGTTTATCCACGTCTCTGCAGTGGACTGAGCATGTGCGGACCAGGACCCTGTCTCACCCAGTCGCTGTCGGTCATGAGGATGACCAGGTGAGACTCGTGCGCGTTGCACCAGTCTCTGGCGTCGTTCCAGGACAGCGGAACCTTGCTGAAGAAGTAACAGGTGGAACCGGACGTCTCCCATCCCAGAGGACAGCATGCGCCGGACACCGAACCTGAGACCGGGTCAGAGACAGTCCCTCAGATAGACCGGGTCAGAGGAGAGAGTCTGAGACCAGGTCAGAGACTGAGAGGAGAGAGTCAGTCTGAGACGAGGTCTCAGAGGAGAGTCTGATACTGGGTCAGAGGAGAGAGTCAAGTCTGAGTCCAGGTCAGAGAGAGTCTGAGACCGGGTCAGAGGAGACAGTCTGAGACCACGTCAGAGGAGAGAGTCTGAGACCGGGTCAGAGGAGAGAGTCTGAGACCAGGTCAGAGGAGAGAGTCTGAGTCCAGGTCAGAGAGAGTCTGAGACCAGGTCAGAGAGAGTCTGAGACCGGGTCAGAGGAGACAGTCTGATACCGGGTCAAAGGAGAGAGTCTGAGACCAGGTCAGAGAGAGTCTGAGACCGGGTCAGAGGAGAGTCTGAGACCAGGTCAGAGAGAGTCTGATACCAGATCAGAGGAGAGTCTGAGACCAGGTCAGAGAGAGTCTGAGACCAGGTCAGAGGAGAGTCTGAGACCAGGTCAGAGAGAGTCTGATACCAGATCAGAGGAGAGAGTCTGAGACCAGGTCAGAGAGAGTCTGAGACCAGGTCAGAGGAGAGAGTCTGAGTCCAGGTCAGAGAGAGTCTGAGACCAGGTCAGAGAGAGTCTGAGACCAGGTCAGAGGAGAGTCTGAGACCAGGTCAGAGAGAGTCTGAGACCAGGTCAGAGGAGAGTCTGAGACCAGGTCAGAGAGAGTCTGAGACCGGGTCAGAGGAGAGAGTCTGGGACCATACATGCTGTCATGTTATCATGACAGGAAGGAAAAAAATGTCACTTCCTGCCAAGACGACTGCATAACTGAGAAAACAGGAGACTTTCCAGATGTGTTCGCTCTACTTGCTGCGGATCACCTGGACACACCTGGTCCAGGTGATCCGCACGTACAGAATATGCTGGAAAACCATCTGGAATGTGGTGCTCAGCAGGTCATGTGACCCAAGGATTGGATCTCTGTTCTGGTCGCTCATGTCCGCCTGAGAGAAGGTCCAGATCTCTAATGTACGGTCTGAGAGAAACAGGAGGTTCATGGTTTCAGCTGTAGGGGGCGCTGTGTGTTTGTACCGTTGTTGACAAAACGCTCAAAGGAGCATTTCAGCTCAGTGACGGTCCTGGTGAGAGAGTCCAGCGCCGAGAGCTGTCTCAGAGCTTAAGAAACATCTGAGGAACAGAGTACAAAGGGGTTAACAAAACCACGAACATTACAACACACAACAAGCGTCACATAACATGCAATGTCTACAAACACAGAATGTTACATACTGCAACACCTGCACAGGTGTTTTGTGTGTCTTTCACAAGTTGTATGTCTGTTCCATATTGTGTGTCTGTTGTGAGTTTGTGTCCGACCTGAAGCCAGCTGTTCCTGTGTTCCTACAAACACCTGCACAGATTCAGCCTCACATTGAACAAGACATGCAGTCTTTAGCAACAGAGTCCTGGAAGGAACATCTCCTGCAGTGAGGGAGCAGCCACAGAACACTGCAGCAGGTGAGTTACTTACCTGAGCAGACACCTGCACAGGTGAGTTACCTACTGCAGACACCTGCACAGGTGAGTTACCTATGCTTGCAGACACCTGCAGCAGGTGAGTTACCTACCCTGCAGACCCTGCACAGGTGAGTTATCTATGCTTGCATGCACAGTAAGACACCTGCACAGGTGAGTTATTGTACTGCATTGACACTGCAGACACAGGTGAGTTATCTACTGCAGACACCTGCAGGTGAGTTACCTACTGCAGACACCTGCACAGGTGAGTTACCTACTGCAGACACCTGCACAGGTGAGTTATCTACTGCAGACACCTGCACAGGTGAGTTACCTACTGCAGACACCTGCACAGGTGAGTTATCTACTGCAGACACCTGCAGGTGAGTTACCGTACTGCAGAGACAGACCTGCACAGGTGGACGTTAGACTACATTGCAACCACCTGCACAGGTGATTACTACTGCAGATCTGGTTCAGCATCTTGGTATCTGCAGACAGAAGATGTGCAGCAGATCAGCAGCTGCAGGTGTTCAGGAGGACCTCCAGGTGTTACTGCTGACCACTGAAACCAGTAGAACACCTGACCCTGTCTGGACTACACCTGGAACACAGTTCCACACCTGCACTTCTATTTCAGGTGGAGTTCTAGCACAAATATTACAAGAAGACATGTGACAGGTAAGGTCACCTGGAGCTCCTCAGGTGCACATTCAGACAGGTAAGGTCACCTGGAGCTCTTCAGGTGAACATTCAGACAGGTAAGGTCACCTGCAGCTCCTCAGGTGGACATTCAGACAGGTAAGATCACCTGCAGCTGCTCAGGTGGACATTCAGACAGGTAAGGTCACCTGGAGCTCCTCAGGTGGACATTCAGACAGGTAAGGTCACCTGCAGCTCCTCAGGTGGACATTCAGACAGGTAAGATCACCTGCAGCTGCTCAGGTGGACATTCAGACAGGTAAGGTCACCTGGAGCTCCTCAGGTGGACATTCAGACAGGTAAGGTCACCTGGAGCTCCTCAGGTGGACATTCAGACAGGTAAGATCACCTGCAGCTCCTCAGGTGGACATTCAGACAGGTAAGATCACCTGCAGCTCCTCAGGTGGACATTCAGATTCAGGCAGCTCTCTCACCTTTAGCACTAAAGCTAAGCCTTCAGCTGATGTTCCTGCACACCTTCACCTGAATGTGATCCAGGTAGGAATGACCCACCTGTGGTCTGAGAACACCTGACCATCTACACCAGCACCTGCTCTGCTGGATCCTGCAGACCCCCTGCCCTGGAACATGAATGCTGTGATCTTCCCGCCGTCTTACTCACTGGTGGCTCCGACGGCTATGACCAGAATCAGGAGGACGGCGGCCGTCAGAGCGGGCGCCAGCCAGCGCCGGATCCTGGAGGTTCTGGAGAAGGTCATGGGTGCAGGTTCTGATGGACAAACAGGACCGTGGCGGTCAGAAGGCGGTTGTACTTCAGCCGCCACAGCACAGAAGGTCCTGACCTTTATTCCAGAAGGAGCTGCTGTCGTCCTCCATGCTGTCTCTGTACTCCGTCGTCATGGTGACGCTCCGGTTCTGGAACAGTTCTCCTCGTCTTCCTCTCTGTCAGGATGAAGAACAGACGGAGCGACCCAAAATGGAGCTGCAGGTCAACGACCTCCAGACGCACTTTGAACTGGAGAGCACGGCTTGTTTGTGTGTGTGTGAAAGCATGCGTGTTCCTTTGGTCACGTGTGTGTTCAGCTTCAACTTCTGAGCAGAGAGGTGCGGCACAGTGTGCAGTGGTCGGCGCTCTCATCTCAGTTATGGTTCAAATCCCAGCAGTAACCTTTCTGTGTGGAGTTTGTTCTCCATGTGTGTGTTTCCTCCAGCTTCCTCCACAGTCCACAAACAGGCTTCACTGGTTACATGTCTTGGGTCATGTGACAGCATGGTGACCTGTCCATCTAAGCCCCGCCTCCAACCAACAATAACCAGTAGAGGCTCCAGCAACCCTGAAACTCCAAAATAAATGGATGTAAGTAAGTAAATGATGGATGATGGATGATGAATGGATGATGGATGGATGATGGATGGATGATGGATGGATGATGGATGGATGGATGATGGATGGATGGATGGATGATGGATGGATGGATGGATGATGGATGAATGGATGATGGATGGATGATGGATGGATGATGGATGAATGGATGATGGATGGATGGATGAATGAATGATGGATGGATGGATGATGGATGGATGGATGATGGATGGATGATGGATGATGATGGATGGATGATGGATGGATGATGGATGGATGGATGATGGATGGATGGATGGATGATGGATGAATGGATGATGGATGGATGATGGATGGATGATGGATGATGGATGATGGATGATGGATGATGGATGATGATGGATGGATGGATGAGATGGATGGATGGATGATGGATGAATGGATGATGGATGGATGATGGATGGATGATGGATGAATGGATGATGGATGGATGGATAAATGGATTGATGATGGATGGATAAATGGATTGATGATGGATGGATAAATGGATTGATGTTGGATGGATGGATGGATGATGGATGGATGGATGGATGATGGATGGATGATGAATGGATGGATGATAGATGGATGGATGGATGATGGATGATGGATGGATGATGGATGGATGGATAAATGGATTGATGATGGATGTATGGATTGATGTTGGATGTATGGATAGATTGATTGATGATGGATGGATGGATGATGGATGATGGATGGATGATAGATTGATGATGGATGGATGATGGATGATGGATGGATGATGGATGAATGATGGATGGATGATGGATGATGGATGGATGATAGATTGATGATGGATGGATGGATGATGGATGATGATGGATGATGATAGATTGATGATGGATGGATGATGATGGATGATGATGGATGGATGATAGATTGATGATGGATGGATGGATGATGGATGGATGATGGATGGATGATAGATTGATGATGGATGGATGGATGAAATGATGGATGATGGATGGATGGATGATGGATGGATGGATGATGGATGGATGATGAATGATGGATGATGGATGGATGGATGATGGATGGATGGATGATGGATGAATGGATGGATGGATGGATGATGGATGTATGGATGGATGAGAATGGATGGATGATGGATGATGGATGGATGATGGATGGATGATGGATGGATGATGGATGGATGGATGATGGATGGATGGATGGATGATGGATGGATGGATGATGGATGAATGGATGGATGGATGGATGGATGGATGATGGATGGATGGATGATGATGGATGGATGATGGATGGATGGATGATGGATGAATGATGATGGATGATGGATGGATGGATGATGGATGGATGATGAATGATGGATGATGGATGGATGGATGATGGATGGATGGATGATGATGAATGGATGGATGGATGGATGATGGATGTATGGATGGATGGAAGAATGGATGGATGATGGATGATGGATGGATGATGGATGGATGATGGATGGATGATGGATGGATGGATGATGGATGGATGGATGGATGATGGATGATGGATGGATGATGGATGAATGATGGATGGATGAATGGATGTTGGATGAATGGATGATGGATGGATGGATAAATGGATTGATGATGGATGGATAAATGGATTGATGATGGATGGATAAATGGATTGATGATGGATGGATGGATGGATGATGGATGGATGATGGATGGATGGATGATGGATGGATGATGGATGGATGGATGGATGATGGATGGATGGATGGATGATGGATGATGAATGGATGGATGGATGAATGGATGTTGGATGAATGGATGATGGATGGATGGATGATGGATGGATGATGGATGGATGGATGGATGATGGATGGATGGATGGATGATGGATGGATGATGAATGGATGGATGATGGATGATGGATGGATGATGGATGGATGGATGGATGAATGGATGTTGGATGAATGGATGATGGATGGATGGATAAATGGATTGATGATGGATGTATGGATTGATGTTGGATGGATGGATGATGGATGATGTATGGATGATAGATTGATGATGGATGGATGATGGATGATGGATGCATGATGGATGATGATGAATGGATGGATGAAATGAGGATGGATGGATGGATGATGGATGATAGATTGGATGATGGATGGATGGATGATGGATGGATGATGGATGGGATGATGATGGAATGATGATGAATGATGATGATGAATGGATGATGGATGATGATGATGGATGATGATGATGATGATGAAATGATGGATGATGGATGGATGGATGATGGATGATGGATGGAAGAATGGATGAAGGATGATGATGATGGATGAATGATGGATGATGGATGGATGGATGATGGATGATGGATGGATGATGGATGAATGGATGGATGATGATGAATGGATGTTGGATGTATGATGATGATGATGGATGAATGGATGGATGATGATGGATGATGGATGATGATGGATGGATGATGGATGGATGATGGATGATGATGGGATGATGGATGAGATGGATGATGGATGATGGATGATGAAATGGATGATGATGAATGGATGATGGATGATGATGGATGATGGATGGATGAGGATGTTGGATGAAGGATGATGATGGATGGATAAATGATGGATGAATGGATGAATGGATTAGGATGTGTGATGGGATGATGTGAGATGGGATGGATGATGATTGATGATGGATGGATGATGGATGGATGATGGATGCATGATGATGATGGATGATGATGGATGAATGATGGATGGATGATGGATGATGGATGGATGATAGATTGATGATGGATGGATGGATGATGGATGGATGGATGATGGATGGATGATGGATGGATGATGGATGGATGATAGATTGATGATGGATGGATGGATGATGGATGGATGATGGATGGATGATGAATGGATGGATGATGGATGATGGATGATGGATGGATGATGGATGGATGGATGGATGGATTTTGGATGAATGATGATGGATGGATGGATAAATGGATTGATGATGGATGTATGGATTGATGTTGGATGGATGGATGATGGATGGATGATAGATTGATGATGGATGGATGGATGATGATGGATGGATGATGGATGATGGATGGATGATGGATGAATGATGGATGGATGATGGATGATGGATGGATGATAGATTGATGATGGATGATGGATGATGGATGGATGATGGATGGATGATGGATGATGGATGGATGATGGATGAATGATGGATGGATGATGGATGATGGATGGATGATAGATTGATGATGGATGGATGGATGATGGATGGATGATGATGATGGATGATGGATGGATGATAGATATGATGGATGATGATGGAATGGATGGATGAGGATGGATGATAATGATGATGGATGGATGGATGATGGATGATGAATGGATGGATGATGGATGGATGATGAATGATGGATGATGAATGGATGGATGATGGATGGATGTATGGATGGATGATGGATGATTGATGATGGATGGATGATGGATGGAAGGATGGATGGATGTTGGATGTTGGATGGATGAAGATCCTCTTCTCCACATAGAACCCTGCAGAACATCTCTCATAGAACAGTTCTTCTCTGACAGACACACCGACCCGTTTTAACCAGAACTTTTATTGATTCCATCATCTTCACAGAGCACATCTCAGAGCTGACGCTCTACTTTCACCGTCCCTCAGCTTTTCTCTGAAACATTCTGAATGGTTCCATTCAGACCTTCTCAAGCGGTTTCTGGTTCTGCAGGAGTTCGTGGGTCTGAACAGAACCTCAGCCGTTCTACCGGATTGGGTTTTCAGGGATTCCTCTGATTGGTCGGACATAATCTTCAGTGAATCCAAACTCTTAATAACTCCACAGTAGATTCATCGTATAACCATTTCAGTCAGATTCTGGTTGGTTCTGGTCGGTTCTGTTGCAGGAGCAGTACAGAACCGCCAGCTGGACTCAGTTTATGTGATGATTGAAGGTGTTTTTAAATTTGACGTTTTACTGTCAGAACCAGATTTCCCCTTAACATCAAACGGTTCCTGACTAGAACCGGGTCGATGCCGGTCCGCGGCACAGAAAAGCTTTGCTGGTTTACACTGGATTCAAAAATGTTCCTGATTGGTTGATGCAGCAGGTCTTGGGCCGGGCGGGTTGTGGGCGGAGCCTCTGTCACATGTGCCCGTCGTGTCTCTGGCAGATGAAGCGCAGCTGTCGGTAGCAGTGCAGGTCGTTCAGGAGCCCGTTCTCGTACAGGTGAGCGCAGTCTTCACTCCCGTGGACCGGAACCACCCAGTTGTCTGGCTGGCCGGGTCTCCACCGCCTGAACACAAGCAAGCGTCTGGTGTTACACCTGTGGTTCTGGTGAAGGGCTGACAGAACCCTGAGGCACCGGAACTCTGAGGCACCAGAACTCTGAGACACCAGAACTCTGAGGAACCAGAACTCTGAGGCACCAGAACTCTGAAACACCAGAACTCTGAGGCACCAGAACTCTGAGGTACCAGAACCCTGAGACACCAGAACTTTGAGGAACCAGAACTCTGAAACACCAGAACTCTGAGGCACCAGAACTCTGAGGAACCAGAACTCTGAGGAACCAGAACATTGAGGCACCAGAACTCTGAGGAACCAGAACTCTGAGACACCAGAACTCTGAGACACCAGAACTTTGAGGAACCAGAACTCTGAAACTGTCTCCAGAACTCTGAGACATCTGAGACACAGAACTTTGAGGAACCAGAACTCTGAAACACCAGAACTCTGAGGAAACTCAGACACCAGAACTCTGAGACACAGAAACTCTGAGACACCAGAACTTTGAGGAACCAGAACTCTGAAACACCAGAACTCTGAGGAACCAGAACTCTGAGACACCAGAACTCTAAGAAAACAGAACTCTGAGGCACCAAGAACTCTGAGGAACCAGAACTTTGAGGAACCAGAACTCTGAGGAACCAGAACTCAAGAACTCTGAGGGAACTCAGAACCTCTGAGGACACCAGAACTCTGAAGAACCAGAACTCTGAGGCACAAAGAACTCTGAAGACACCAGAAACTCTGAGGAACCAGAACTCTGAAGGAACCAGAACTCTGAGGAACCAGAACTCTGAGGAACCAGAACATTGAGGCACCAGAACTCTGAGGAACCAGAACTCTGAGGAACCAGAACTCTGAGACACCAGAACTCTGAGACACCAGAACTCTGAGGAACCAGAACTCTGAGACCCAGAACTCTGAGGAACAGAAACTCTGAGGAACCAGAAACTCTGAGGAACCAGAACATTGAGGCACCAGAACTCTGAGACACCAGAACTCTGAGACACCAGAACTCTGAGACACCAGAACTCTGAGGAACCAGAACTCTGAGACACCAGAACTCTGAGGAACCAGAACTCTGAGGCACCAGAACTCTGAGACACCAGAACTCTGAGACACAAGAACTCTGAGGTACCAGAACTCTGAGACACCAGAACTCTGAGGAACCAGAACTCTGAGACACCAGAACTCTGAGACACCAGAACTCTGAGGAACCAGAACTCTGAGGAACCAGAACTCTGAGGAACCAGAACATTGAGGCACCAGAACTCTGAAGAACCAGAACTCTGAGACACCAGAACCATAAAGCACTCAGAAATCAGGTGATTAGAGTTCATCTTCTCAGTTCTCAGTTCAACTGAAAATGATCCAGTCACAGATGCTCCGCCCACATTTTGATCCAAAGAGCACCTGTCCAGGTGAGCCTTACCTTTGCTCCATGGTGTAGGGAGTGTGGTTGACCCACTCCCACTTCCCAGTCCTGCCGTCAGACAGGCCAACCCAGTACCAGACAGGAATAGACTTCTTGGTGATGAAGTCCTGAAGAAGACGGGAGAAGACGTCAGCAACCGTCTGTCTCCAGAGACCCCGAAGGACAGACCAAAGACCACCAACCACTGACTGAATATGACAACTGGACTGAGTGACCCCGCCCCCTGGCGTTCCAAACAGGAAGTGGCTCCAACAGATTTGTGTTATCTGTCATTGGTCAGATTTGAACATCTTCTTGATCATTCTCTGTTAATTATATTTGAATCTTCAGGAAAAGTAGGCGGAGCCTGCTGGCTCCCACGTCTAATATTTAAAACCTTTGATTGACAGATTTCATGTGGCCCACCTTCAAGTGGAAGGGGTGGGGCCTTCCAACCAGCTCACTCTGGATTGGTTAGTGGTTACCATAGAAACGTTGACTAAGATCGACTTGGACCAAATTACAAGTCACTGATGACGTCCGGCTGTAACATGAAGAAGTGTCGAGTTAAGCGACTTGATCTGGTTGGAGCCGGAATGAACCATTTTCTATGGACAACTCGGCCCAGTTCTCTGATCCAGACGCTGGTTCTGACAGGTTCAGGTTCTGATGTTCCGTCCCGGTCCGGCTGCCTCACCCACTCGCCGTCGGTGCTGATGATGACCAGGTGAGCGTTCTGCTTCTCGCACCAGTCTTTGGACTCGTTCCAGCTTAGAGTGACCCGGCTGAAGAAGTAACAGCTGGAACCGAACCGGGTCCAGCCGGGAGAGCCGCACCGGTCTGCCGCAGAACCTGACCGCACACAGGCAGAGTGAGGACGAGCGTGCACGTGGTCGAGCCTGACCGTGGCGGCGGCGGCGTACCGTTGTTGACCAGGCTGTTGAGGGAAGATCTGAGGTCAGCGACGCTCCGGACCAGAGACTCCACCACCGACAGGTGCTTCAGCGCGTCGGACACTGGACACACAACACACACTCTGACACAACGTCACACACATGTAGTCACGGATGCTCCGCCCACACGCATCAGCACACGGACCTGCAGCCAGCTGCTCCCTCTGGTTCTGAACAGAGAACTGCAGCTGCTGAAGTTCTTTGATGGTCTCTGGAAGGAGAACGGTTCTGTTAGCACCTGCAGTGAAGCCTCTCTGTGTCGCTCTGTCACCAAAAGTATTGGCTCACCATCAGGTGTCCTATCACCTAAACCCGCCCTCAGTCATGCAGACAAATGATGGAGGGAGGAGGCTGAAGGTCAAAGAGGTCATAGACTTTCTGCTGCAGAGCTCCGACCTTCATGTGACCTTCAGATTACAGCTACACAGAGAGCTTCATGGAATGGAATGGAGTGGAGCTTCTTAGCTCCACTGAAACATTCTGCTTGGTTCTACGCTCCAACCTCGTAGGAACAGTTTGGAGCGGTCCTTCCTCTTCCAACATGACTGTATACCTCAGCACATAAAGACATGGAGAAAGAGTCTGGACCGAGTCCTGACCTGAACCCCATGGAACACCTTTGGGATGAAGTAGAGCAGAGACTGAGAGCCAGACCTTCTCCACCATCAGTGTGTGAGCGGACCAAGAATGGTCCAGAACTTTCTAGAAACGCTCCTCAACCTTGTGGTTCCCAGAAGAGTTGAAGCTGGAACCTCTGCAGGAGGACCAGCATCCGACTGGATCTAGGGGTTAGGATGGGGCGGAGCTAAAGCTCAGATGTTCAGATGTGAGTCAAGGCAGGTAAGACAATACTTTTGGGAATAGAGTGTCTGTGGTGTAGCGGTTTGTCATTTGTTACCTTGAGCATGGAGCAGAGAGACGCTCTGTGATTGGACGGTGTCAGTCAGGTTGGAGACCCGCCCTTCTGTGGACGCCAGGCGCTCCGATTTCTTACTGTCTGATCACACAAACACCACAGAGTGAGGCGTTGCCGTGGTGACGTCTCCCAACAACTGATTCAAGTATCACGTTCAGGTGGGGTAACGTCTGCTCCTGTCAGGAACATCCAATCCCAGCTTCCATCCCTCCACCTTTGCTGCTTCTCATTGGTGGAACACCTGATCCAGGTAAACAGCAGAAGGTGGTGGAGAGGTGCTTAAAAGACCAGCAAGCCCTTCAGGACTGGGATTGGACGGTCTCCATCAGAGATGACCACCGGGCCGTAGCAGCTACAAACCAGAATCCAGCAGAGATGAAGATCTGGACGTGAATCCAGGAATCTGATCAACCAAACAACAAGTCAAGCTGGTTGCGTTGCTGTAGCTGGAGCTGATGCAGCACTTTCGATCGTTTCATTTCCTGTCCTTCATGTCGTTGGAGTCTTCGTTCCTGCTCTGAAGACTCGAACCGGAGCTCTTCATGTGGGAACCGAGGTTCAAACAGGAAGACAACAGACGAGTCTCGTTGGCATGTGGAGGATGAAGGTTCAGGACTAACATCCACCTTCATCCTGACTAAAGAGACAGAACCCCGGTCTGCAGTCTAACTTCAGAAGATCTTCTGAATCTCCAGAACATTACCCTTCCTACATGACCAAAGACGAGGACTCGAACACCTGCATGCACACGGACTCACTGTAGACTCCCAGAACCACGATGAGCACCAGGAGGACAGCGGCCATCAGAGCGGGAACCATCCAGGACCTGAGCCTGGGCGCGCCTGAGCCCCGGACGGGCGGGGTGTCTGCTGAACAGGTGGAGAGTTTACACCCGAACAAAGACAGGTGGAAGAACCACGCCCGCGCGCCCGCGTACCTTTGAGCCACAGCACGGCGGTGTCCATCTCATTCTCGTAGCGGTAGTGGTTCTTGTTCTCCATCTGTCCCCAAACACGGACCTCACCTCAGAAGACGCTCCTCCTCGGCTGTTGTCCGCAGAAATCCTCCAGCGGTTTTCGGTTTGGTTGATCCTCCCAAAAACGGTTGAGAAAGTGTCCACTCATCACTCTGGAAGTAGCATTTCTCAACATTTCCTTGGTGATGCTTCTGCTGCAGATACCTTCCTGTTTTCTTTTGCCGCGTTCCTCTGAGGAGGGAAGCGCCCCCATCTTCACTTCCCCAAATCAACCAGAGTTGAAACCCAACTGTGGAGATTCTCAGAGCATGTGGAGAACTTCAGAAGAACCCCGTCCTGCGGACCGGAACCTGTTTGAGGCTAAAACTGCTCATTTCTGAGATGTTTGCCTCGACCTTCTCTGGGTTTGAGAAACCTCTGACCAAGCACTGCGCCCCCTGGTGGAAGAAGTTCCACCTGAGTTTGTAGAAGTACTGCACAATGTTTCACTGAGAAGGTGTGCCAGGACCCGGTTCTATTGAACTCAGAACCCAGGAGACCAGGCTTGAAACCGAAACATGCTGCACAGAACAGACCCAGCTGGGATTTGAACCAGGACCTTCTCAGTGAGAGTGCTGACCACTGCACCACCTTCCAGTGTTCCAGGGACGGGTTGAATGTGTAAAAAGATGCAGACTGCATTAAACTTCTTTGTTGGTCTCCAGTTTGATGACATCACTTCCTGCCAGGATGGAGGGAGCTTTGGTCCTAAAATGGACGTTTACGGGTAACCAAAATGACCAGCTGGTCACATGATCACACAGTGTTGACCTTCTGATTGGTGGAGCTTGGTCAACAACTCTGCCCCCTGCTGGATATCTGAGCTAACAAGGCTTAGGCAGCTTGGTGGGCCTGTGGTGGAGTGTCCGCTCTGAAACTGGAAGGTCGTGAGTTCAAATCCTAAACTGAAACTTGTGAGAAGAAACATTCATCTTTCAGAACCAGAGGAACCAGGAGGACTATGTGGGCTCTTCTGGACATGCTTGAAGATTTTAAACTCTTTGAAAGTAAAGCAGAACCCTCAGAACCTTCAGAACCCTGAAACTCTCAGAACCTCACTAAAAGATCCCTAAGACTTGGACTCTGTTAGGAAACAAACGCTCAACAGGAGTTCAACTTTTATTATAATTTGATGATCAGGAGTGCCGGAGCGGGAACTGCAGCTCCATCCGTCCAGAACCCTCAGAGGAACTGCAGCTCCATCCGTCCAGAACCCTCAGAGGAACTGCAGCTCCAACCGTCCAGAACCCTCAGAAGAACCGAAGCTCCATCCGTCCAGAACCCTCAGAAGAACTGCAGCTCCATCCGTCCAGAACCCTCAGAGGAACTGCAGCTCCAACCGTCCAGAACCCTCAGAAGAACCGAAGCTCCATCCGTCCAGAACCCTCAGAAGAACTGCAGCTCCAACCGTCCAGAACCCTCAGAAGAACCGAAGCTCCATCCGTCCAGAACCCTCAGAAGAACTGCAGCTCCATCCGTCCAGAACCCTCAGAAGAACCGAAGCTCCATCCGTCCAGAACCCTCAGAAGAACTGTCTATCTCGGTTTGTTGGTGACTTCAACATCACAGTCAATGCTAACACGGGATTGGCTGATGAGAGGGGGTGGTTGTTTCAGGTAAGCCCTGTCCTCACAGCTCCGTCAGGTCATCGTTGAAGTAGAGCAGGATGGCGGGGGTGTAGTGGTCTGGGTCCAGCCTGAGCTGCTCCAGCTCCCCGTCCTGGTCCGGGACGTGGTTGTCGCTCAGCGTCCGGCTCATGTCCAGGACCGCGCCGGCGTGTTTCCAGGTGTAACTGCGAGCGTGGGAGTTGTAGCGCAGGTACCGCTGCAGGATCTCCTCCAGAGTCTCCTCGGAGCACACCTGATTGGACCAGAACCGGCCGTGAGGAGCCTTATAGCCAATGACGGGACTGGTTTACCCAGAATCCACTACTGAGGCCCACCCACCTGCAGCGGCTGCTCCTGCAGCGTCAGCGTGTTGACCACGCGGATCCACCTGGTCTTGGCAGATAGGAGACCCACCTGGTAGCGCCGGTCCGCCCACCAGGGATCACCAATGTCACTGTCCCAGTCGGACCGCGGGCCTGCAGGCGGGATGTGCAGGAAGCGCCCCCGGGGGGTGTGGTACCTCACACAGTTGGTCACAGGGTCCACACAGGTCTTCACCTGATCACAGGTGAGACAGAACCAAAAACCATCAGGGGTGGAGCTTCAGGGATTTGAAGCAATCTTCACAGTCCTGAAGCACCAAAGTTCCTGTGCTGAGATCACGTGATCAAAGTCTGATCCAGGTGTGATCAAAGTCTGATCCAGGTGTGATCAAAGTCTGATCCAGGTCTGATCCAGGTCTGATCCAGGCCTGATCCAGGTCTGATCCAGGTCTGATCCAGATCTGATCCAGGTCTGATCCAGATCTGATCTAGATCTGATCCAGGTCTGATCCCAGTCTGATCCAGGTCTGATCCAGGTGTGATCAAAGTCTGATCCAGGTGTGATCAAAGTCTGATCCAGATCTGATCCAGATCTGATCCAGGTCTGATCCAGGTGTTATCAAAGTCTGATCCAGATCTGATCCAGGTCTGATCCAGGTGTTATCAAAGTCTGATCCAGATCTGATCCAGGTCTGATCCAGGTGTTATCAAAGTCTGATCCAGATCTGATCCAGGTCTGATCCAGGTGTGATCAAAGTCTAAACAGGTCTGATCCAGGCCTGATCCAGGTCTGATTCAGGTGTGATCAAAGTCTGATCCAGGTGTGATCAAAGTCTGATCCAGGTGTGATCAAAGTCTAAACAGGTCTGATCCAGGCCTGATCCAGGTCTGATCCAGGTCTGATCCAGGCCTGATCCAGGTCTGATCCAGGTCTGATCCAGGTCTGATCCAGGTCTGATCCAGGCCTGATCCAGGTCTGATCCAGGTCTGATCCAGGTCTGATCCAGGTCTGATCCAGGCCTGATCCAGGTCTGATCCAGGTCTGATCCAGGTCTGATCCAGGCCTGATCCAGGTCTGATCCAGGTCTGATCCAGGCCTGATCCAGGTCTGATCCAGGTCTGATCCAGGCCTGATCCAGGTCTGATCCAGGTCTGATCCAGGCCTGATCCAGGTCTGATCCAGGTCTGATCCAGGTCTGATCCAGGCCTGATCCAGGCCTGATACCTGCAGGTCTTCAGGTCTAAAGGAGGTTCTGTAGATCTTTGAAGCTGATCACACATCATCTCCAGAGGCCCCTGAACCTGCAGCTGACAGAACAGAGTCCAAACCCGGGGCAGCATCGGAGCAGAACCCTGGAGTTCTGAAGCTGTGGGCTCACTCACGTCTTTGGTTCTGGGGTCGAACCAGCAGCTGATGTCGGTTCCTGCAGACTCCAGGATGGGCAGCAGCAGAGGATCTCCTGCAGACAGAGATGCAGCTGCTTCATCATCATCATCATCATCATCATCTTCATCATCATCATCATCATCATCATCATCATCATCATCATCATCATCATCATCATCTTCATCATCATCTTCATCATCATCATCATCATCTTCATCATCATCATCTTCATCATCATCATCATCATCTTCATCATCATCATCATCATCGAACCCCGTCTGCTTCTCTGTTTGTTTGCTCTGATGTTCTGATCCAGTCAGAGATCCAGGACCTCGTGGCTCTCAGCTGATCAGCACTTCCGGTCAAAACTACATCGTCACCAGTGCATCTGATGATCGGGATGCTCCACCGACTTTCATGGGCTGAGCATCAGTTCGTTCAAATACGTTCGCGTCATCAGACCTACCGGGAGTTTAGGCCCCGCCCACCGCGGAGGCTCACCTGCGAAGCGGGTCACCAGCGGGCTCAGGTCGCACACTCTGCCCAGAAACGACACCCACAGGTCGGCTGCGGTGTTGTGGGCCGCCACCTCTGCGGGGGTGAAGAAGCGCGGCCTCGTCATGACGCGCACACGCACGGAGCTGCGGGACGGCGGGCCGACCGACCGACCGGGAGAGAGCGCGGGGGACGCGTCACCATGGCAACGGAACACCAGCTGACCCTCCAACCACACCAGAGTCTACTGCGCATGTGCGGCAATCCTGAACCTTTATTCAGAACTTTAGAGACTTTTAACAAAAAGTGTTTTTATTTTCAGTCACTTAATTATATGAAAAATGACTTGAAATGATTTAGTTTTGTTAATAAATAATAACTTAAGTGAAGTTATTTATTTATGTTTTTGTATTGTAATTCTATGTAAAGTAACTCGGTTGTAAATAAAGAAACTTTTGAGAAACGTTGAAAAACTTTATTGACGTAAACAAATCTGAACTAGGATTAAGTCTGGATCAGAACCACAAGAGTCCGGGATCCTCTGGTCCGGTTCAGTCTCTCCGCTGAAGAATTACGCCGGAGTCACACTGGACGCGATAGCGCCGCGCAGCGGCGCGGAGCGGAGAGCGCGCCGCTGCGCGGCGCTCTATTGGTCACACCAGACGCGATTTGTTTCCGCGACGGTCGGCAGGCGCTTCTGCTAGAGCTATTGCTTTTTTGCCATCATGGTCAATAACCAGGATATCTCCCAGTGTTTCTGCTAAAAGGGGATGGTCTCTGCCCCTGTTGACACATACCCCGCCCCCCAGCTCCGCAGTCGGCCCACTTCATTGATCGGTTTGTGCGCGCGTGTGCGTGTCTTTCTGTTCTGTTGTGTGTCTGTGTGCACGCACGCAGGTGTTTCCGTCGGTCAATTAATAAACTGAAAATATTACCAGATGTTTCTTCCCAGAAGAACCGCTCCTCTGCCTCTCTCTCGTTCAAACGCAGCAGCCCAAGCCCCGCTCCAGTGTGCCCCCTTCATTGATCTGTCTCTGTGTGTATCTGTCTTTTTTGTGTGTCTCTGTGCTCGTGAACATGTCTGTGTTTTGATTGTATGCATATTTTCATCTCTACAGTCTGTTTAGACACAAAAACATGATCACATTTGTCAATCGCGGCGTTTTATTGTGAAAAATTGGTTCTATTTTGAAAATAAACCGGATTTTCTCATGTATTTTGATGCAACTTCCTGCCAGTATTGACGCGGAGCGCTCGCGGCTCGCGCACAAAATAGGCCAGACGCCGAAACGTTGCGCTGCACCGCGCGGACCCTCCGCGCCGCTCCGCGTCGCCTCGCGCCTGGTGTGACCGACGCATATAGGTTAACATGGGCGCCGAATGGAAGCGCACGCCGTTCCGCGCCGCTTCGCGGCGCTATCGCGTCCAGTGTGACTCCGGCGTTAGGCGTGTTTGAGATCATGCAGGCGGACGCGGCGCTGCGCAGATCGCCTGGATTGCGGTGCATGCTGGTTAGTTTCTGTCGCCAACGTCACATTTGCGACGACATGAAGTATCGCGAGAAAGGGGCGGGTTCAAGGCGCCTTCCTAAGCCAGCGCAGCCAGAAAATAGGTACTGCGCTGGCTGCGAGCCGCCTTGATGACTACAAAACAATGCATTGTGGAAACGGTGTCCCGAAAGTTTTTGTAGTTTAATGTGAAATAACTGGCGCTAAATGAAGGAAATATGTGTATGTTCTTACTTTTTCTGGAAGGTAGTGAATCGCTGATGAAAAAATATACAAGATTTTAAATAATCTGTGGTTATTTGTGTCATAGTTGTCTTGAAAATGAACTTTCATTTTATTTTATCTATTTATTTGGGACTGTGTACATGTAATGAATCCCCGACTATTTTTTTTATCTGTTTTACTCTAAGAGATGTAAAAAAATACTCTAAAAGACATAACAGCACAGATCATACTAGGAGGAGTGGCGTCTTAAAATTCAGCCGAATGTTGAGGACAACCCCCAACTCCTCGTTCTCGTGCAGTCTCGTCGTCCACCTTCATCTCAGGCGCCTTTCTCCGCCCCCTCCTGCAGCAGCTTAGTCTCGTCGACGAAGCAGGCGAGGCGCAAGTCAACTCAAACACGCCTCTTGAAACACCCCCCCCCCCTCCTCCAGCCCCCGTCCCGTGAACGTCACCCACGTGGCACAGCTTCAGATTTTCACGAACTTTCCTCTGGAAGAATTTGGGTACAAAAAAACGTGATTTTGTTTTTCCTTCTTTCTATCCTCTGATTGGCTGAAGCAAACGCGTCTCTGGCGCTGATTGGTCTATACTTCTGTCAATAACATTGTGGCGGTGGCTGATTGGCGGACCGTGTGTGGGTGTTTTCGGAGCGGAGTGAGTCTCGTCCCAAAGTATCGCGAGAAGTGAGGAGGAGAAGCTGCGGCGGAGCTGCGGGATAAAGTAACGGGTTCGGCGGAGAAACAGCAGCGAACATGTCCGCGTGCCGGTTCTTCTGCTTCCTGGTTCTGTTCGGACTCCTGAGCTGCGCGCGCGCCGGCCAGCGGAAGCTCTCCCCAGGTGAGGCCGCCCCGCGGGGTCCTCCGGCCGGCCAGAAGGACCGCCATGACCCGATGGAGCTCCGCGGCGGGAACGGAGCTCCATCATCCGGGGACCTGTGGGGAATTCTGAAGTCAGGTTCGGAGGTTCGGGGGGGAGAGAGGCGGGCTGAGTCCAGACTGGGACCGGCCCGGAGGTTCTGAGACTCTCGGAACCAAAATTGGAGTCCACACTCCGAAACCGTTCTGGAAATTCAAAACGGGATCAACCCCAGACGTCTGGTTCTGTGACGTCATTGGCCCAAACGGAACCGAGTTTCATGAAGCTGCTCCTGTCAGTTTCCTCTCCCCGACCTTTGTTTTCCTATTGGATCGTCTGTGCTTCCTGTCCATGTTTCCAGGAAACTTCCTTTACGTTTCCGTCCGTTTCTCCCGTTAGAATCATCATCATGTATGTTTCATGTAGGAGAAAATATAATTAGAAACATGAATGAAAACTGTACATGCATCTGTGAATGGGAAGTTTAGCCTAAATAATTCATACATTTATTATAAAGTACATTTTCTTTAAGGTGTTTCCTGAAGAAAAAGAACAAAATATTTATGTAGATGATCAGTGATGTATTTGTTTAAGTCGTTTCCCGTCCATTTCTTCCCCATTTCCCTTCCCCGTTTCTTCCCTGTTTCTTCCATGTTTCCCGTCCATTTCTTCCCCATTTCCCTTCCCCGTTTCTTCCCTGTTTCTTCCATGTTTCCCGTCCGTTTCTTCCCTGTTTCCCTTCCCCGTTTCTTCCCTGTTTCCTGTCCGTTTCTTCCGTGTTTCCCGTCCGTTTCTTCCCTGTTTCCCGTCCATTTCTTCCCCATTTCCCTTCCCCGTTTCTTCCCTGTTTCTTCCATGTTTCCCGTCCGTTTCTTCCCTGTTTCCCTTCCCCGTTTCTTCCCTGTTTCTTCCATGTTTCCCGTCCGTTTCTTCCCTGTTTCCCTTCCCCGTTTCTTCCCTGTTTCCTGTCCGTTTCTTCCGTGTTTCCCGTCCGTTTCTTCCCTGTTTCCCTTCCCCGTTTCTTCCCTGTTTCCCTTCCCCGTTTCTTCCCTGTTTCCCGTCCGTTTCTTCCCTGTTTCCTGTCCGTTTCTTCCCTGTTTCCTGTCCGTTTCTTCCCTGTTTCCCGTCCGTTTCTTCCCTGTTTCCCGTCCGTTTCTTCCCTGTTTCCCTTCCCCGTTTCTTCCCTGTTTCCCGTCCGTTTCTTCCCTGTTTCCTGTCCGTTTCTTCCCTGTTTCCCTTCCCCGTTTCTTCCCTGTTTCCCTTCCCCGTTTCTTCCCTGTTTCCCTTCCCCGTTTCTTCCGTGTTTCCTGTCCGTTTCTTCCGTGTTTCCCGTCCGTTTTTTCCCTGTTTCCCTTCCCCGTTTCTTCCGTGTTTCCCGTCCGTTTCTTCCCCGTTTCCCGTCCGTTTCTTCCCCGTTTCCCGTCCGTTTCTTCCCCGTTTCCCGTCCGTTTCTTCCCCGTTTCCCGTCCGTTTCTTCCCCGTTTCCCGTCCGTTTCTTCCCCGTTTCCCGTCCGTTTCTTCCCCGTTTCCCGTCCGTTTCTTCCCCGTTTCCCGTCCGTTTCTTCCCCGTTTCCCGTCCGTTTCTTCCCCGTTTCCGTCCGTTTCTTCCCCGTTTCCCGTCCGTTTCTTCCCCGTTTCCCGTCCGTTTCTTCCCCGTTTCCCGTCCGTTTCTTCCCCGTTTCCCGTCCGTTTCTTCCCCGTTTCCCGTCCGTTTCTTCCCCGTTTCCCGTCCGTTTCTTCCCCGTTTCCCGTCCGTTTCTTCCCCGTTTCCCGTCCGTTTCTTCCCTGTTTCCCGTCTGTTTCTTCCCTGTTTCCCGTCCGTTTCTTCCCTGTTTCCCGTCCGTTTCTTCCGTGTTTCCCGTCCGTTTCTTCCCTGTTTCCCGTCCGTTTCTTCCCTGTTTCCCTTCCCCGTTTCTTCCCTGTTTCCCGTCCGTTTCTTCCCTGTTTCCTGTCCGTTTCTTCCCTGTTTCCCTTCCCCGTTTCTTCCCTGTTTCCCTTCCCCGTTTCTTCCCTGTTTCCCTTCCCCGTTTCTTCCGTGTTTCCTGTCCGTTTCTTCCGTGTTTCCCGTCCGTTTTTTCCCTGTTTCCCTTCCCCGTTTCTTCCGTGTTTCCCGTCCGTTTCTTCCCCGTTTCCCGTCCGTTTCTTCCCCGTTTCCCGTCCGTTTCTTCCCCGTTTCCCGTCCGTTTCTTCCCCGTTTCCCGTCCGTTTCTTCCCCGTTTCCCGTCCGTTTCTTCCCCGTTTCCCGTCCGTTTCTTCCCCGTTTCCCGTCCGTTTCTTCCCCGTTTCCCGTCCGTTTCTTCCCCGTTTCCCGTCCGTTTCTCCCCGTTTCCCGTCCGTTTCTTCCCCGTTTCCCGTCCGTTTCTTCCCCGTTTCCCGTCCGTTTCTTCCCCGTTTCCCGTCCGTTTCTTCCCCGTTTCCCGTCCGTTTCTTCCCCGTTTCCCGTCCGTTTCTTCCCCGTTTCCCGTCCGTTTCTTCCCCGTTTCCGTCCGTTTCTTCCCCGTTTCCCGTCCGTTTCTTCCCCGTTTCCCGTCTGTTTCTTCCCTGTTTCCCGTCCGTTTCTTCCCTGTTTCCCGTCCGTTTCTTCCGTGTTTCCCGTCCCGTAGAGCTCCTCCCCAGGTTCCTAAGGAGCATAAGGAGGCGTTTGTTCCTCCTCCTCTGATCTTCCTCAGGAATGTGACCCTGGGCGTTTCAGGGTGAAGGACTCAGTTGAGCTCAGGCTGATTATTTGGATCCAGCAGAACCGAGGCTGATTGGTTCTGCAGGACCGTCTTTGGGTCCAGGTTCTGGTGTCTGATCCCTGATCCTTCTGCAGAGAACCTGCTGGTCGTTACCGCAGCAACCGAGGAGACAGACGGCTTCAGGCGCTTCATGAGGACGGCCCGAGAGTTCAACTACACCGTCAAGGTAACGTGCACGCACACGTGCACACACGTGCACAACCCTGAAGGCTGGAGCCAGCAGATGGCCTTCAGACAGAACCGGGTCTGCATTACTTCACACAGAACCTCTGAACCTTTCTGTGATCCCAACCAGACCTTTTTGAGGTTCTGGGTCAGACCTGAACCTGTCGGTGACTCTGGGTCAGACTTAGACCACTGTGAGGTTCTGGCTCAGAGCCTGGACCTCTCAGTGGTTCTTGGTCAGAACCGGACCTCTCCATGGACCCCTGAGGTCTTCTGGACGGCCGGCAGCTTGAGTTCTGGTGTTCCTCTGCAGGTTCTGGGTCTGGGCGAGGACTGGCGCGGTGGAGACGTGGCCAGGACGGTGGGGGGTGGGCAGAAGGTCAGGTGGTTGAAGAAGGAGCTGCTCAAACACTCGGAGGAGGAGGAGCTTGTGATCGTGTTCGTGGACAGGTAACACGCCACGCCCTGTTCGTCTGACCCGGTTCTTCTGTGTTCTGTATGCTCTGAAACCGGACCGGCACACCTGAGGGGGCGGGGCTTCTGCTCTGACCCGCTCCGATCCCAACAGGAAGTGTGTCTCTGCAGCTACGACGTGGTCCTGGCCGCCGGGCCGGAGGAGCTGCTCGCCAAGTTCTCCCGTCTGGGTCACCGGGTCGTGTTCTCCGCCGAGGGCTTCTGCTGGCCCGACCAGCGCCTGGCCTCCAAGTACCCCCAGGTGCATTCTGGGAAGCGTTTCCTGAACTCTGGAGGTGAGGGGCGTGTCTGCGGGCGGGGGCGGGATCACTGCAGGAGCTGACGGCGCCGTGGTGTGTTCAGGGTTCGTGGGTTTCGCTCCGGACCTCGGCGCCATCGTCCAGCAGTGGAAGTTCAAAGACGACGACGACGACCAGCTGTTCTACACCCGGATCTACCTGGACCGCGCCCAGAGGGTAACCGCCGCCGTGGCCCCGCCCCACGCCGCCGTGGCGCCGGTCCACGCCGCCGTGGCCCCGCCCCACGCCGCTGTGGCCCCGCCTCATCCATCCTCTTCTCTCCTCAGACCAAGTTCAACATCACTCTGGACCACCGGTCCCAGATCTTCCAGAACCTGAACGGAGCCATCGGTGAGAGTCGGGGGAGGGGCGGAGCATGAATGTCCGGGTCGCTAACGACGTCAGGAAATGGTTTTCACAATAAAAGCCTATCAAAAAGAAACTTTTACTTTGAAAAACCGTTTCCTGTGACAGTCTTGAGCGATGAGGCTTTCAGGAACCGCGGCCCGGTCCGGTTCATCAGATGCTGGTTCTGCCCCACAGACGAGGTGGTGCTGAAGTTCGAGAGGGGGCGGGCCCGAGTGAGGAACGTGGCCTACGACACGCTGCCTGTGGTCATCCACGGGAACGGACCCACCAAGGTACAGCCGGGCTCTGTGTGAGCGCGGGGGCGTGTTCTGAGCGTTTCCGTGGTGATGAGCGCCGGTCATGTGATCACAGCTGCAGCTGAACTACCTGGGGAACTACGTCCCCACGGGTGGACGTGGCCTACGAGAACGGCTGCGGCATCTGCGACGCCGACCTGCTCTTCTTTGAGGACACGCCCGTACGTCCCATCCTGATGATGTCACAGACGGGGGGGCGGAGCATAAACCTCGTCCTGTGTGTGTTCAGGACGAGCAGATGCCGCTGGTGCACCTCGCCGTCTTCATCGAGCACGCCACGCCCTTCATGGAGGAGTTCCTGGAGCGGCTGGCCACGCTGAACTACCCGCACAGCAGACTCCGCCTCTTCATCCACAACAACGTAAGCCCCGCCTGCTGTGACCCCTCCCCCGCCGCCTGCTGCTGGTTCTGACGGTTCTGCCGGTCCTGCAGGTGGTTTACCACGAGCAGCACATCCAGAGCTTCTGGCAGCGCCGCAAGTCTCTGTTCCCGAACGCCGTTCTGGTCGGACCCGAGGAGAACCTGGAGGAGAACCAAGCCAGAACCATGGCCATGTGAGTCCAGAACCTCCCAGACGGGGGTCCGGTTCTGCGGGTCGTCATGACCTGACGATGCACGTCTGTTTGTGTTTGTGGGCGTGGTCAGTGAGGCGTGCCGAAAGGATCCGGACTGCGAGTTCTTCTTCAGTCTGGACTCTGACGTGGCTCTGACCAACCCGGACACTCTGAGGATCCTGATGGAGGAGAACAAGTACGTGGTTTCCTGCTGCTGCTGCTGATGATGATGATGATGGTGATGACGGCGTTGTCATGGTAACCCCAGGTCAGTCATCGCGCCCATGCTGTCCAAACACGGGAAGCTGTGGAGTAACTTCTGGGGCGCTCTGAGTCCTGAAGGATTCTACTCCAGATCTGAGGATTACATCGAGATCGTGCAGGGGAAGAGGATGTGAGACTCCAACACTCTTTCTGCCTCTGATGAGTCGGCTCTCACCTGTGATTCTCACCTGTGTCCCTCACCTGTGTGCAGTGGACTGTGGAACGTGCCGTACATCTCACAGGTGTACCTGGTGAAAGGAAGCGTGCTGAGGTCTAAACTGTCTCACCTGAACCTGTTTGTGGAGGAGGGGATGGATCCAGACATGGTGTTCTGTAAGAACGTCCGTGACCAGGTAACACCTGCTGCTGCTGCTGACGCGTGCGCCGTGAGGCTCTAACATACGTGTCTTCAGGGCGTGTTCATGTTCGTCTCCAACCGCGATGAGTTTGGCCGTCTGGTGGCGTCCTCCAACTTCAACACGTCCAGACTGCACCCAGACATGTGGCAGATCTTTGACAACCCACTGGTGGGTACACACGCGCACGTGAACGTGCACATGCACATAAATGCTCACGTGCACGCGCACGTGCACATAAACATGCACGTGAGCGTTTACGTGCACGTGAACGTTCATGTGCACGTAAACGCTCACGTGCATGTAAACGTGCACGTGAACGCTCACATGCACGTAAACACTCACGTGCACGTGCACATAAATGTGCACGTGCACATAAACGCTCACATGCACGTAAACGCTCACGTGCACATGAACGCTCACAAGCACGTGAACGCTCACGTGCACATAAACGCTCACATGCACGTGAACGCTCACATGCACGTGAACGCTCACATGCACGTGAATGCTCACATGCACATAAACATGCACGTAAACACCCACGTGCACATAAATGCTCACGTGCACATAAACATTCACGTGCACGTAAACACTCACGTGCACATAAACGCTCACATGCACATAAACGTGCACGCTCACATGCACATAAACGCTCACGTGCACGTAAACGTGCACGCTCACATGCACATAAACGCTCACATGCACGTGCACGCTCACATGCACATAAACGCTCACGTGCACATAAACGCTCACGTGCACATAAACGCTCACGTGCACGTGCACGCTCACATGCACATAAACGCTCACGTGCACATAAACGTTCACGTGCACGTGCACGCTCACATGCACATAAACGCTCACGTGCACGTGCACGCTCACATGCACATAAACGCTCACGTGCACATGAACGCTCACATGCACATAAACGCTCACGTGCACATAAACGCTCACGTGCACGTGAATGCTCACGTGCACGCACACATTTGCATAAACACTTACACACAGCAACAGTCACGTGCACACTCAGCCGTGCGCTGCAGGGATCCTCATGCGAGCGTGTCTGCAGGACTGGAGGGAGAAGTACATCCATGAGAATTACTCCCGGATCTTTGAGGATCAGAAGAACTTGTGGAGCAGGTAACAGACGCGACCGGCGCTCGCACCATCAACACAGACGTGATTCTGACCCGCTGCGCCGGTTCCAGCCCTGTCCAGATGTTTACTGGTTCCCGGCTTTCTCTGAGAAGATGTGCGACCAGCTGGTGGAGACCATGGAGGACTACGGCGGCTGGTCCGGAGGGTCCCACAAGGTGAGGCTCCGCCCACAAGGTGAGGCTCCGCCCACAAGGTGAGGCTCCGCCCACGGCGAGCGCAGAGGGTCATAATAGTTCAGGAGAGAGGATGTCTACATGTTCTCTTCTAGCCATGACAGTACGTTTTCCAGACCTCTTCTGACGCCGTACTGCTCTCGAGGAGCGGCGCCGACTGACCGCCGTGTGTTTGCGTGCCGTCAGGACGAGCGTCTCGCCGGCGGTTATGAGAACGTGCCGACCGTGGACATCCACATGAACCAGATCGACTTCGAGAAGGAGTGGCTGAAGTTCCTGAAGGACTACATCGCCCCCGTCACGGAGAAGCTGTACCCCGGATACTTCCCAAAGGTGAACCCAGACCCGCCGTGACGCTCAGAACCCTGACGGTTCTGACCTTCTGTTCTGGTCCAGGCCCAGGCCATCATGAACTTCGTGGTCCGGTACCGACCCGACGAGCAGCCGTCCCTGCGGCCGCACCACGACTCCTCCACCTTCACCATCAACATCGCCCTGAACAGGAAGGGCGTCGACTACGAGGTGGGTCGGAGCGCCGGCGCCGCCCCGCCGCGCTCGGGTGAGCCCGGCTCACACCTGTCCGTCTGTGTCAGGGGGGGGCTGCAGGTTCCTGCGCTACGACTGTAAGGTGGAGTCCCCCCGGAAGGGCTGGTCCTTCATGCACCCCGGCCGCCTGACGCACTACCACGAGGGCCTGCCCACCACCAGAGGAACCCGGTACATCATGGTGTCCTTCGTCGACCCCTAGCCCCGCCCACGCTCCCCGAACGCCTCGCCGGGGTCCGTGAGTCCGCTTCACCTGAGGAGCAGCCATCGACGAGCCGAGCTTCCTGTTCCTGAAGGCTTTTCAGAATAAGAGTCTTCCTTCAGCACCGTGCTGCCTTCACTGTCCCTCAGTCTGTAAATGAGGAGGTGCGTTCAGGAACGTCCGGAGCTCCGGCTCCTCTAGACACGTTCCTCTGGGGTTCTAGTGTCTTCTTGGGTTCTGCTTTCTCGTGAATGTTTGTAAAAATGTTTAAATTATTTGTTACAGACAATCGAATAAAGTTTTTCTAAAAAACAGGAATGAAGAGTTTCTGTCTGAAGCTGAAGATCTGTGGACCTGATGGTTGGTGGGTTTGAGTCTGAACCTATCTACAAGATCTGTCTTCTCCTTCAGCTGGAGGACAGAGGAGGAAGAAAAACAGAAGTCTTCACTGAAGGAGATCCTCACTGAAGGAGATCCTCACTGAAGGAGATCATCACTGAAGGAGATCCTGTGAAGGAGATCATTACTGAAGGAGATCCTCACTGAAGGAGATCTCACTGAAAGAGATCTCTCTGAAGGAGATCCTCTCTGAGGGAGATCCTCTCTGAGGGAGATCCTCACTGAAGGAGATCCTCACTGAAGGAGATCTTCACTGAAGGAGATCCTCTCTGAAGGAGATCCTCTCTGAAGGAGATCCTGTGAAGGAGATCCTGTGAAGGAGATCTTCACTGAAGGAGATCTTCACTGAAGGAGATCCTCACTGAAGGAGATCTTCACTGAAGGAGATCCTCTGTGAGGGAGATCTTTTCTGCAGCTCCATCACCTCCTCTGTCATGCTGGGAGTTCTGCTCTGGGTTCTGGTTCTGATCCAGACCTTCAGTCCTCAGCTGAGAAGGATCCCAGAGATCTGAGACCTGCTGGCAGCCACATGGTGGACCTCCTCAGAGAGCCGTCCCCACTCACAGGAGGTCTGTCCTCCTGGTGGACCAGACTGATCCATCAGATCCAGAACCGCTGCAGATGAAGAGTCGGGTCAGAACCACAGGAATGCCGCCCAGAGACAAGTTTTTCTTTTAGTAACTTCAAGGAGAAAGTTTCTTCAAACCGGAGAAGAACAGGTTTCAGTCTGTAGTACAGGTAGAAGAGTCTGTACAGGTGTTCTCCACAGGTGTTCTGTTCTGTAGTTCTGTTCTGGTGTTCTGTTCAGGAGTTCTGTTCAGGTGTTCAGGTGTTCTGTTCAGGTGTTCTGTTCTGGTGTTCTGTTCAGGTGTTCTGTTCAGGTGTTCTGTTCTGGTGTTCTGTTCAGGTGTTCTGTTCAGGTGTTCTGTTCAGGTGTTCTGTGTTCTGTTCTGTTGTTCTGTTCAGGTGTTCTGTTCTGGTGTTCTGTTCAGGTGTTCTGTTCAGGAGTTCTGTTCAGGAGTTCTGTTCTGGTGTTCTGTTCAGGTGTTCTGTTCTGGTGTTCTGTTCTGGTGTTCTGTTCAGGTGTTCTGTTCTGGTGTTCTGTTCAGGTGTTCTCTGCAGGTGTTCTGTTCAGGTGTTCTGTTCAGGTGTTCTCTGCAGGTGTTCTGTTCAGGTGTTCTGTTCAGGTGTTCTGTTCAGGAGTTCTGTTCTGGTGTTCTGTTCAGGTGTTCTCTGCAGGTGTTCTGTTCAGGTGTTCTGTTCAGGTGTTCTCTGCAGGTGTTCTGTTCAGGTGTTCTGTTCAGGAGTTCTGTTCAGGTGTTCTCTGCAGGTGTTCTGTTCAGGTGTTCTCTGCAGGTGTTCTGTTCAGGTGTTCTGGTGTTCTGTTCTGTTGTTCTGTTCAGGTGTTCTGTTCTGGTGTTCTGTTCAGGTGTTCTGTTCTGGTGTTCTGTTCAGGTGTTCTGTTCTGGTGTTCTGTTCAGGTGTTCTGTTCAGGAGTTCTGTTCTGGTGTTCTGTTCAGGTGTTCTGTTCAGGTGTTCTCTGCAGGTGTTCTGTTCAGGTGTTCTGTTCAGGAGTTCTGTTCAGGTGTTCTCTGCAGGTGTTCTGTTCAGGTGTTCTCTGCAGGTGTTCTGTTCAGGTGTTCTGGTGTTCTGTTCTGTTGTTCTGTTCAGGTGTTCTGTTCTGGTGTTCTGTTCAGGTGTTCTGTTCTGGTGTTCTGTTCAGGTGTTCTGTTCAGGAGTTCTGTTCTGGTGTTCTGTTCAGGTGTTCTCTGCAGGTGTTCTGTTCAGGTGTTCTGTTCAGGTGTTCTCTGCAGGTGTTCTGTTCAGGTGTTCTGTTCAGGAGTTCTGTTCAGGTGTTCTCTGCAGGTGTTCTGTTCAGGTGTTCTGTTCAGGTGTTCTGTTCAGGTGTTCTGTTCAGGAGTTCTGTTCAGGAGTTCTGTTCTGGTGTTCTGTTCAGGTGTTCTCTGCAGGTGTTCTGTTCAGGTGTTCTGTTCAGGAGTTCTGTTCAGGTGTTCTGTTCAGGTGTTCTGTTCTGGTGTTCTGTTCAGGTGTTCTGTTCTGGTGTTCTGTTCAGGTGTTCTCTGCAGGTGTTCTGTTCAGGTGTTCTGTTCAGGTGTTCTCTGCAGGTGTTCTGTTCAGGTGTTCTGTTCAGGAGTTCTGTTCTGGTGTTCTGTTCTGGTGTTCTGTTCAGGTGTTCTCTGCAGGTGTTCTGTTCAGGTGTTCTGTTCAGGTGTTCTGTTCTGGTGTTCTGTTCAGGTGTTCTGTTCTGTTGTTCTGTTCTGGTGTTCTGTTCAGGTGTTCTCTGCAGGTGTTCTGTTCAGGTGTTCTGTTCAGGTGTTCTGTTCAGGTGTTCTCTGCAGGAGTTCTGTTCAGGTGTTCTGTTCAGGAGTTCTGTTCTGGTGTTCTGTTCAGGTGTTCTGTTCAGGTGTTCTGTTCAGGTGTTCTCTGCAGGAGTTCTGTTCAGGTGTTCTGTTCAGGAGTTCTGTTCAGGTGTTCTGTTCTGGTGTTCTGTTCAGGTGTTCTGTTCTGGTGTTCTGTTCAGGAGTTCTGTTCAGGTGTTCTGTTCTGGTGTTCTGTTCAGGTGTTCTGTTCAGGTGTTCTGTTCAGGTGTTCTGTTCAGGAGTTCTGTTCAGGTGTTCTGTTCTGGTGTTCTGTTCTGGTGTTCTGTTCTGGTGTTCTGTTCAGGTGTTCTGTTCTGGTGTTCTGTTCAGGTGTTCTGTTCAGGTGTTCTGTTCTGGTGTTCTGTTCAGGTGTTCTGTTCAGGTGTTCTGTTCAGGAGTTCTGTTCAGGTGTTCTGTTCAGGAGTTCTGTTCTGGTGTTCTGTTCAGGTGTTCTGTTCAGGTGTTCTGTTCAGGTGTTCTGTTCAGGAGTTCTGTTCTGGTGTTCTGTTCTGGTGTTCTGTTCAGGTGTTCTGTTCAGGTGTTCTCTGCAGGAGTTCTGTTCAGGTGTTCTGTTCAGGAGTTCTGTTCAGGTGTTCTGTTCTGGTGTTCTGTTCAGGTGTTCTGTTCTGGTGTTCTGTTCAGGAGTTCTGTTCAGGTGTTCTGTTCTGGTGTTCTGTTCAGGAGTTCTGTTCAGGTGTTCTGTTCAGGTGTTCTGTTCTGGTGTTCTGTTCAGGTGTTCTGTTCAGGTGTTCTGTTCTGGTGTTCTGTTCTGGTGTTCTGTTCAGGAGTTCTGTTCAGGTGTTCTGTTCAGGTGTTCTGTTCTGGTGTTCTGTTCTGTTGTTCTGTTCAGGTGTTCTGTTCAGGTGTTCTCTGCAGGAGTTCTGTTCAGGTGTTCTGTTCAGGAGTTCTGTTCTGGTGTTCTGCTCTGGTGTTCTGTTCAGGAGTTCTGTTCAGGTGTTCTGTTCAGGTGTTCTGTTCTGGTGTTCTGTTCAGGTGTTCTGTTCAGGAGTTCTGTTCAGGTGTTCTGTTCAGGAGTTCTGTTCAGGTGTTCTGTTCAGGAGTTCTGTTCTGGTGTTCTGTTCTGGTGTTCTGTTCTGGTGTTCTGTTCAGGTGTTCTCTGCAGGAGTTCTGTTCAGGTGTTTTGTTCAGGAGTTCTGTTCTGGTGTTCTGTTCAGGTGTTCTCTGCAGGTGTTCTGTTCAGGTGTTCTGTTCAGGAGTTCTGTTCTGGTGTTCTGTTCTGGTGTTCTGTTCAGGTGTTCTGTTCTGGTGTTCTGTTCTGGTGTTCTGTTCAGGTGTTCTGTTCTGGTGTTCTGTTCAGGAGTTCTGTTCAGGTGTTCTGTTCTGTTGTTCTGTTCAGGTGTTCTGTTCAGGTGTTCTGTTCTGTGTTCTGTTCTGGTGTTCTGTTCTGGTGTTCTGTTCAGGAGTTCTGTTCAGGTGTTCTGTTCAGGTGTTCTGTTCTGGTGTTCTGTTCAGGAGTTCTGTTCAGGTGTTCTGTTCTGTTGTTCTGGTCAGGTGTTCTGTTCAGGAGTTCTGTTCAGGTGTTCTGTTCAGGTGTTCTGTTCTGGTGTTCTGTTCAGGAGTTCTGTTCAGGTGTTCTGTTCTGTTGTTCTGTTCAGGTGTTCTGTTCAGGTGTTCTCTGCAGGTGTTCTGTTCAGGTGTTCTGTTCTGGTGTCCGATCTTCATCAGGTGGAAACCCAAACGTTTGTTCCTCCGTTGTTCTCACTATAAAGATGTTATTCTGAACAAGCGCTGGAAAACCCCTGAAGGGATCACGTGATCCGCGCTCATCCCAGCAGATTCTGAAGGAGAAAAGCGGCTGGAATGATCAGAAAGTTTCAACCAATCAGAAACTTCAGGATCAACTGAACAAAGTTCCGAACAGAACTCCAGATCCCGGAGGACGGTTCTTGTTGTTGGACCTCCTCTCCGCTCAGTGGCGCTCGTGCTTCACTACACGCAGAAGAAGACCGCGAGGCTCTTGGTTTGACTCTCCCGGCCGCCGTACAGACGCTCGGTCCTCATCATGGTTCTGGAGAAGAAAAGTTCGGGTCAGTTCGTTCGTTTGTGCTGGTTTTGTTCTGATCCGTGTGGTTCCGTCTGCAGCAGATAGAGACGTCATTCGGTTCCGCTCGGCTTTTCTCGGTGAACTCCGTCATGTTCGGAATCCACCGACGGTTCTCCTGTCCTGACCCACGGTTCTGACCCACGGTTCTGACCCACTCTGTTCTGTCCACAGCCCGAGTGGAGGCGGGTCAGCGCCGGGTTCTGGATGACGCCACCCGGCAGAGGAGGCTGACCCGGCAGCTGGAGGCTCTGGAGAAGGACAACTTCCAGGTTCGACCCGGAACATCCCAGAACCTGTTCTGGTGGACCCATCTGAGCCGTTACATCACAGTAATCTGATTACTGAGGAAGCACTGCTTCATGATGTGATTACTAAAGAGGTACTGGATCAGTACAGTGTCCTCTCCTCAGTAATGTGATTACTAAAGTAGTACTGGATCAGTACAGTGTCCTCTCCTCAGTAATCTGATTACTAAAGTAGTACTAGATCAGTATATTTGAGTACCCTCCTCAGTAATCTGATTACTAAAGTAGTACTGGATCAGTACAGTGTTCTCTCCTCAGTAATCTGATTACTAAAGTAGTACTAGATCAGTATATTGAGTACCCTCCTCAGTAATCTGATTACTAAAGTAGTACTGGATCAGTACAGTGTTCTCTCCTCAGTAATCTGATTACTAAAGTAGTACTGGATCAGTACAGTGTCCTCTCCTCAGTAATCTGATTACTAAAGTAGTACTGGATCAGTACAGTGTTCTCTCCTCAGTAATCTGATTACTAAAGTAGTACTGGATCAGTACAGTGTTCTCTCCTCAGTAATGTGATTACTAAAGTAGTACTGGATCAGTACAGTGTTCTCTCCTCAGTAATGTGATTACTAAAGTAGTACTGGATCAGTACAGTGTTCTCTCCTCAGTAATGTGATTACTAAAGTAGTACTGGATCAGTACAGTGTTCTCTCCTCAGTAATCTGATTACTAAAGTAGCACTGGATCAGTACAGTGTCCTCTCCTCAGTAATCTGATTACTAAAGTAGTACTGGATCAGTACAGTGTTCTCTCCTCAGTAATCTGATTACTAAAGAGGTACTGGATCAGTACAGTGTCCTCAGTACTCGTCTCCTCTCTCAGTAATCTGATTACTAAAGTAGTACTGGATCAGTACAGTGTTCTCTCCGCAGTAATCTGATTACTAAAGAGGTACTGGATCAGTACAGTGTCCTCTCCTCAGTAATCTGATTACTAAAGTAGCACTGGATCAGTACAGTGTCCTCTCCTCAGTAATCTGATTACTAAAGTAGCACTGGATCAGTATATTGAGTACTCTCCCCAGTAATCAGATTACCGTGGAGGTTCTGGTGTCCTCAGGTTCTCCTTCAGTCACGTACCTGCTGAACTTCCTCTCTGGTTTCCAGGACGACCCCCTGTCCTCCCTCCCTCCTCCGGGTCCGACCGCCCGCCTGCCGGCCTTCAGTGAGACAGAGGAACCCGGTAAGTGTCCCGGTCGGTTCTGGACGGGTCCGTCTGCCCGTGTCACCTCTGGGCTCATCTGTGCGTCCAGAGAAGAAGAGGAGGAAGACGAGGGGAGACCACTTCAAGCAGCGCTTCAGGAAGAACTTCACCGCCCTGCTGGAGGAGGAGGTGGGTCTGCGCGCTCTGATTGGCTGACGGGATCGGTCCTGATCGCTCACAGGAACGCGCTCGTCTCTGATTGGCAGAACTTGTCGGAGAGGCCGGAGCCTAACTACCTGTCGGCCGCGGCTCCGCCTTCGTCGCTGCCCCCCCGTCACTTCTGCTGCGTGTGCGGTTTCCCCTCCCACTACACCTGCACCACCTGCGGGGGGCGCTACTGCAGCAGCAAGTGTCTGTGCACGCACAGGAGACCAGGGTACTCCGCCTGCGGGGGGACGCTCGCCTGCGGGGGGCGCTCGGCTGCGGGGGGCGCTCCGCCTGCGGGGGGGACGCTCCGCCCGGGGGGGCGCTCCGCCTGCGGGGGGGACGCTCCGCCTGCGGGGGGCGCTACTGCAGCAGCAAGTGTCTGTGCACGCACAGAGAGACCAGGTACTCCGCCTGGGGGGGGACGCTCCGCCTGCGGGGGGACGCTCCGCCTGCGGGGGCGCTCCGCCTGCGGGGGGCGCTCCGCCTGCGGGGGGGACGCTCCGCCTGCGGGGGGCGCTCCGCCTGCGGGGGGGGCGCTCCGCCTGCGGGGGGCGCTCCGCCTGCGGGGGGCGCTCCGCCTGCGGGGGGACGCTCCGCCTGCGGGGGCGCTCCGCCTGCGGGGGGCGCTCCGCCTGCGGGGGCGCTCCGCCTGCGGGGGGGACGCTCCGCCTGCGGGGGGGACGCTCCGCCTGCGGGGGCGCTCCGCCTGCGGGGGGCGCTCCGCCTGCGGGGGGACGCTCCGCCTGCGGGGGCGCTCCGCCTGCGGGGGGGCGCTCCGCCTGCGGGGGGCGCTCCGCCTGCGGGGGCGCTCCGCCCGCAGGGGGGGCGCTCCGCCCGCGGGGCTCCTCCGCCGCGGGGGGCGCTCCGCCGGATGATGACGAGCTGCTGTCTGTCTGCAGGTGTCTGAAGTGGACGCTCTGACTCCACGTCGCCATGGTGATGAAGGAGTTCCCGCCGGACCGGGGCGGGTTCCTGGTCGGTTCTGTCCAGCAGAACATTAAGCTCCGCCCCATATTGTTCTAGTAGAAATCTGGTTTAAATAAATCCTTTTGTTCTCGTTCTTCCTGGTTTTCATTTGAGTCTCTGTTGTCATGACAACGGCCTGACGTCGGCTCAGACGGGGAACAGAGGTTTCCCACAATGCTTTTCTTCATCAGAGAACAGCTGCCTGTGATTGGCCGATCTGCGATCATGTGATCTGAAACGGTCAGAGCGCCACCTGCAGGTCAGCGCCAACCTCGGAGGTCTGTGTGGGCGGAGCTGCCGTGACCCCGTGACCTCCCACAGCTGATGGATCAGGAAATGAGGCGTTCAGGAACCACTGGCAGAAAGAGGATTTTCTCTGTCTCTGGACAGACTCCGCCCCCACAGGTGCTCCTCACCTGCTGGCTCCTCCTCCTTCCTGTTGACCTTCCTCGTCTGACAGCAGGGAGGTGTTTTCCCGTCTCCATGGTAACGTGGTCATAAGAAGGTCAATAATTAATGTGGACTTTCAGCCTTCCCGCCTGTTGCCGTGCGCGCGCACGTGCACGGGCGGCGCCCAGCGAGCAGAGCAGCTCAGACTTTGTCCCCGACAGAGGCTGTTGTCCGGCCGCGTATCCACAGCCGAGGAGGAGCCGCGCACCAGTGAGTACAGACGGGGGGAGGGGGGGCTCTCCGGTTCTGATCCAGGTCATGTGACCTCAGCAGACTCACCTGCTCAGGTGGGTCATGAACGGGTTGGTTTCGCTGTCAGATCCCTTCACTTCTGCACATGCTCAGTAGCCCCGCCCCCAGAGCGTATGAGGGGGGGTCAGGTAGACGGCGCTCTTCTTCGATGTGGGAGGGGTCCGGGCCCGGTCCGGCCCGCTCCAGAACCCAGAGTTCTCCGGCTGCAGGTGTTCTTAGACCTTCAGGGCGACAGCTCAGACCTGGTGAAGATCTTTGACTCCTCCCCCTGCAGGTATGTCCTCCTCCTCCTCATCAGGAAGCTCCACCCCTGTGACCCCGGAGGTCACCCCTCAGCCCTTCTCCTCCTCCTCTCCTGCTCCTCCTCTCCTGTCTCTGCAGAGTCCAGAGCTTCAGGCCGAGTTTCTGAAAGGTGAGGGGTCTCCAGCTCCTCCTCCTCCTCTTGCTCCTCGTCTTCCTCCTCATGTTTCTCCTCCTCATCCTCCTCTTCTTCCTCATCCTCGTCTTCCTCCTCATGTTTCTCCTCCTCATCCTCCTCTTCTTCCTCCTTATCTTCCTCATCCTCTTCCTCCTCCTTATGTTTCTCCTCTTCTTCATCCTCCTCGTCATCCTCTTCCTTCTCCTTATCTTCCTCATCCTCGTCTTCCCCTTCCTCCTCCTCTTCCTCCTCATGTTTCTCCTCCTCTTCATCTTCATCCTCCTCTTCCTCCTCTTCCTCCTCCTCATCTTCCTCATCCTCGTCTTCCTCTTCCTCCTCATGTTTCTCCTCCTCGTCTTCCTCTTCCTCCTCATCCTCCTCTTCCTCCTCCTCATCTTCCTCATCCTCTTCCTCCTCTTCATCTTCCTCCTCCTCTTCCTCCTCATGTTTCTCCTCCTCTTCCTCCTCTTCCTCCTCTTTAGCCTCATCCTCCTCCTCTTCATCCTCCTCTTCCTCCTCCTTATCTTCCTCATCCTCCTCTTCCTATTCTTCCTCTTCCTCCTCATGTTTCTCCTCTTCCTCCTCCTCTTCCTCCTCCTCCTCCTCTTCCTCCTCCTCTTCCTCCTCCTCTTCCTCCTCCTCATCTTCCTCCTCTTCCTCCTCCTCATCTTCCTCATCCTCTTCTTCCCTCCAGAACGCCAAAACAAGTTCCAGTTCCACGATGACATCACTTCCCCAACCACCTCCCCCTCTTCACCCTCATCCTCCTGCTCCTCCTCCCCCCGGAGCTCCTCCACCTCCTCATCCCCCGACAGCAGACGGGGTAAGTGTGTTACCCCCACCCCCCACCCCCCACCAAAGTTTAGGGTTTCCTACAAGAAGTTGATGTTCTACTCGTGTGGAGAAACTGCATCTGAGAAGAGAAGACACATCTGCAGCAGGGTCTGGACCTGGTCCAGGTCTGATCCTGGCCCGGTCCAGGTCTGATCAGGATCTGGTCCAGACCTGATCCAGGTCTGATCCTGACCTGGACCGGTTCTGATCCTGGCCTGGACCTGACCTGATCCAGGTCTGATCCTGGCCCGGTCCAGGTCTGATCAGTATCTGGTCCTGACCTGGTCCAGGTCTGATCAGGATCTGGTCCAGACCTGATCCAGGTCTGATCCTGGCCCGGTCCAGGTCTGATCAGGATCTGGTCCTGAGCTGGTCCAGGTCTGATCAGGATCTGGTCCAGACCTGATCCAGGTCTGATCCTGACCTGATCAGGATCTGGTCCTGAGCTGGTCCAGGTCTGATCAGGATCTGGTCCTGACCTGGTCCAGGTGTGGACCCTGATCTTCAATCTGCATAGAAACATAAAACACACAATCGACCTGGTTTGTCAGGGATTACATAGCAGATCTCCTCCAATCACAGCCTGTGATGTCATCATACAAAGAATGAGGACAGGTGAGAGTGAGGACAGGTGAGAGTGAGGACAGGTGAGAGTGATGACAGGTGAGAATGGTGACAGGTCCCTCCCTCCTCTGCCTCCCCTGACCACATGTCTCCTCTCTGCTACATCTAACCAGCACGCTGCCACCTAGCTGTCAGAGCGAGTACTGCCGTCACAGTCATGCATAAATCACAGGAAGGGGTGGAGCCTCTGACGGAGTTTCCTTTCTGTCCAGCTCGTCTGTCTCTGTCCAGCCCCGAGCTTCTGACAGAACTGAAAGAGTCCAGGACACGCCCCCTCCGACATGTCCCCGCCCACACAGGCATGACCGTCGTGTTCTCTGGACGAGGACGTGGAGCTGCAGGACAGGTGAGTTCATCCTCAGGTCGGCTTCCTCCTCCAGTGATGACTGACCCTGCTTCACTGCTGTAGGTGTCAAACTCCGCCCCCGCCGCCAAACCGGCCAATCAGAGGATCAGTCACTGATGGATCACTGGACCTCAGTCTGCCAGACTCACCAAACACAGAACTGGAGAGGCCCCACTCGCTCTTGTGGCTCCGCCCCCTGCTGCAGGGCTTCCTGTCCAGAGGGACCGGTTCTTCGGTTCCGTCACAGATCCAGATCTGCCGAGCAGCCTCATGTTTATGTGAACGTTTGAGCTTTTTCTGTGTCCTTCACCAGTTTGTTTATGACAGGAGCCAGAATGTCGGCCATGTTGTCTAAAAAGCTGTTCAAACGGATCAACGTCTGAGGACGACGATCTGAGTGATGCTGCTGTATGAATAAAGAAGGTCATGAAGGTGTGTCTGTACAGGTAGACGACGAATCCTGGCTTTATTCAGCCTCACCTGTAGACAGAACGCTGTCTGAAGGAGTTTCAAGAACTCTATAAAGGTTAATAATTCTAAACGTGACGAGAAGCTCCAGAACCAGAACTTTATCAGCTGAGATTCTGGCTCCACTTCCCCGCCCGGACCGCAGAGGGCGCTCGTGCGGGACAGACCGGACGTGACGTCAGGAGCGTCGTCGCTTGTCGGTGCTCTCGGACCCACGGCGGGATTCTGCAGCGGTTGTTCAGGCTCGGTTCTGGGCGTCGAACCCTCTTCGTTTCAGGTACGCAGACGGGCCGCGCGCGCGCCGTCCGCAGCAGCAGCACGACCGGTACCGGGACGTGCGCGCACGCGCGTCTGAGTCCGCACGTTTAGCTTGGTTTAGCTAATTAGCATGCTAGCTTCCAGGCAGCTAATGTGATGCTAGCTGCTTTCGGAGCGGCTCGCTTTGATCTTTGTGTGTTTACCGTAAACAAGCCGCGATGAACCGGAGTTTTCTGACGGTTACCGGAAGCAGCAGGCTGGTCACGTGACACGGAGAAACGCTGGTTCTGACTGAAGATCAGCGCGGATTCAATCCGAATCTGATCCAGATAACCTTAGAGTCCATCAACAAACCGAGTCCTGCAGTAATCCCGCTAGATTAATTTGATCTTCAGTAATCGATAACTGTGTAATCAGATTACTTTATTCACCAGAAGATGAAAGGACGCTTGGATTCACAGATTTCTTTGTTCTGATTTTACTCCATGAACAGCACGTGCGGTTTGTGTTTTCCCGCGTGCTGCTGGTTGTTTACTGCCTATGAATAAACACTAGTTTGTTTACAAACATCTAATCCTCGAGAAGAATCAGGTGAGAACCTGAAGCTTTATCCAGGTGAGAACCTGAAGCTTCATCCAGGTGAGAACCTGAAGCTTCATCCAGGTGAGAACCTGAAGCTTCATCCAGGTGAGAACCTGGAGCTTCATCCAGGTGAGAACCTGAAGCTTCATCCAGGTGAGAACCTGAAGCTTCATCCAGGTGAGAACCTGGAGCTTCATCCAGGTGAGAACCTGGAGCTTCATCCAGGTGACAACCTGAAGCTTTATCCAGGTGAGAACCTGAAGCTTCATCCAGGTGAGAACCTGAAGCTTCATCCAGGTGAGAACCTGAAGCTTCATCCAGGTGAGAACCTGAAGCTTCATCCAGGTGAGAACCTGAAGCTTTATCCAGGTGAGAACCTGAAGCTTCATCCAGGTGAGAACCTGAAGCTTCATCCAGGTGACAACCTGAAGCTTTATCCAGGTGAGAACCTGGAGCTTCATCCAGGTGGAGGTCGGACCCTCTGCAGAACTCTGCTGTTACACAGGTGGAGCGCCTCACCTGTCTCCTTCACTCACCTGTCTCCTTCACTCACCTGTCTCCTCCACTCACCTGTCTCCTCCACTCACCTGTCTCCTCCACTCACCTGTCTCCTCCACTCACCTGTCTCCTCCACTCACCTGTCTCCTCCACTCACCTGTCTCCTCCACTCACCTGTCTCCTCCACTCACCTGTCTCCTCCACTCACCTGTCTCCTCCACTCACCTGTCTCCTTCACTCACCTGTCTCCTCTACTCACCTGTCTCCTTCACTCACCTGTCTCCTCCACTCACCTGTCTCCTCCACTCACCTGTCTCCTTCACTCACCTGTCTCCTTCACTCACCTGTCTCCTCCACTCACCTGTCTCCTCCACTCACCTGTCTCCTCCACTCACCTGTCTCCTCCACTCACCTGTCTCCTCCACTCACCTGTCTCCTTCACTCACCTGTCTCCTCCGCTCACCTGTCTCCTTCGCTCACCTGTCTCCTTCGCTCACCTGTCTCCTCCGCTCACCTGTCTCCTCCACTCACCTGTCTCCTTCACTCACCTGTCTCCTTCACTCACCTGTCTCCTCCGCTCACCTGTCTCCTCCGCTCACCTGTCTCCTTCGCTCACCTGAAGCCCCTCCTCCCTGCAGGTGGCGCTCCGTGTCTGAATGGGGGACAGCGATGACGAGTTCGACAGGAGGAGGCGGGACAAGTTCAGACGAGAGAGGAGCGACATGGAGAGGTCGAGGGAGCGCGAGGAGAGGAGGCGGGACGACTGGCCCGACAGGTGAGCTCACCTGAAGCCTCCGCAGTTCCTCGTGGTCCCGGGAGCGGCGCTGAACCGGGAGTTCTGTTCCAGGGAGTGGGACCGCAGCAGAGAGCGGAGGCGGGACTACGAGCGCGGCCGCAGGGAGAGGTTCTCGCCCCCCCGCCACATGAGCCCCCAGCACAAACGCATGAGGAGAGACTGGTGGGTTCATCTGGACACGTTCACAGGTCCGGATCCGACCAGAACCGCTGACGTCTGTCTCCTCTCAGGGACGACCAGCGGGGGGAGCCGTACCGCTACGACCTGCCGTACGGGGGGGGCCCTTCCCGGGGGCGGGGCCTCAGAGCTGGCCTCCTGACTTCCCTCACCTGCTCCCCCCTCATGGGGGGCACCCCCTGCAGGGCAGGTGAGTGTACTGCGGCGGGGGGCGGAGCATCATTCCAGCAGAACCTCACTCTAACAAACCGCCGTCGGACCTTTACCCCCCAGACTGGGAATGGTGGATCCGGACCTGCCCCCTCCAGGCCCCCCCACCATGCGGAGCTTCAAGGTGAGCCGTGTTGGGTGGGCGTGTCGGTGGGCGGCGTGTCGGCGGGCGGCGCCGCGGCGCTCACGCGTGTTTGCGTGCAGGAGTTCCTGCTCAGCATGGACGACAGCGTGGACGAGACGGAGGCGGTCAAGCGCTACAACCAGTACAAGCTGGACTTCCGGCGCCAGCAGCTGCAGGACTTCTTCCTGCTGCACAAGGACCAGGAGTGGTTCCGGTCCAAGTACCACCCCGATGACATCACCAGCAGGAGGGCGGAGTCTCTGAGCGCGCTCAAGACGCGCCTCGGCGTCTTCCTCTTCCTGCTGGAGAACAGCTGGCTGGACCGGGTGTGTCTGGACACGGAGCACGCCGCCGCCATCGTCAAGCTGCTGGACGCAGGTGAGCACGCCGCCGCGCTCGGGCACACGGCATTCTGGGAAAGTGAGGATTCAAACACTGTGTCCGTGCGCAGCTGTCATCAAGATGGAAGGAGGGACGGACTTCGACCTGCAGGTCCTGGAGGCTCCGCCCACTGCTGCAGAGCCCAGCGGGGGCGGAGCTAAAGACAAGAGTCAGACGGAGGCCGAGGCAGGACAGGCGAGCGCCCAGAGCGGATCAGGACCGGCTCCGGGTCAGGCGGACGAGACGGACAGCGGCGAGGCGAGCGCGGGTCAAGACCCGGAAAAGGTCAGAACCAAAAACCCGATTCCATCAGAACCAACCCTCTGTGTGAACGTTTACTTTGAAAATCTGCTGCTGGTTTCCTGTCCAGGAGGAGGATAAACAAAACGGACAGAAGGACGATGAGGAGGAGGAGGAGGAGAAGGAGGAAGAGGAGGAGGAAGAAGACACCAAGAAAGTGAGTTTTTAATCCACTTCCTGCTGACAGCTTCTACACCGCTTTAACTCCGCCCCTTCCTGTCAGGGAAGGAAGAGGAAGCGCAGCATGTCGGCCGACAGTGGCGAGGGCAGCGCCTCTGACTCTGACTCCTCCCACTCTGACGGGGAGAAGGAGGAGGAGGAGAAGGAGGAGGACAGAGGTGAGTCCTGTGGTCGTCATGGCGACGTGTTGGTCAGAGAAGCTGAGCGTGTTTCTGTGTTGGAGTCAGAGCGCAGGAAGGAGACGGAGGCTCCTCCCAAGCCACGCCCCCTCCACCTCACCACCTCCCTGTTCATCCGGAGCATCCCGCCGGAGGTGTCCAAGGAGGAGATCACGGCGGTGAGAGCGCCTCGTGTAAGCGTGTCTCCTCTGCGTGACTCCTGCTGACTCCTCCTGTCTGCAGCTCTGCCGCAGGTACCGGCTTCCTGCGGGTGGCGCTGTCCGACCCTCAGCCCGAGCGCAGGTACGACCGCCGCGGCACGTGTTGGTGCTGAGCGCCGTTTGTGACGCCGTCTGTCCGTCAGGTTCTTCAGGCGGTGCTGGGTGACCTTTGACCGCGGCGTGAACATCAAGGAGACTTGCTGGAACCTGCAGAACATCCGGGTGAGCCGCCGCCGCCGCCGCCGCCGCCGACAGCACGCAGCGCCTGCCTGACTCTGACTCCGCCCCCTGCAGCTCAGAGACTGCGAGCTGTCGCCGGTGGTGAACAGGGATCTGTGCCGGCGCGTCCGCAGCGTCAACGGCCTGACGCACCACAAACCCGTGGTCCGGAACGACGTCCGGCTGGCCGCGCGCCTCGTCCACGGCCTGGACCAGAAGGGGGGGCTGTGGAGCCAGCAGGTACGGCGGGTCGGGGGTCCCTCCGTTCTGCAGCGGTCCGGATCGGTCGCGGCGCGTTCGGCTGCTCGCCGGCATCGAGCTGTTAGCGTTAGCGATTGCTAACGCTGTCTTTGATGATCGCATCACAGGGCGCTCTCCTCGAGTGACTTTAGCCGTTAGCATCTGTGGTTCGGAATGACTCGCCTCCAAACGCGGCTGCAGGTTCGTTGTGGGTTTTTAGCAGGTATGGCAACTCAAAGGGGTCAATAATCACCAGGAAAAGCACCATTAAAAACAGCACAAAAAAAAACCAAGATGGAGACCCTGCTGTGTACCAGATATCAGGGAAACGCTCTAGAGCAGGGTAGGGAACCACATTCCTGCATGTTCTCCAGCATACCCTGCTCTGGCATGTTCTTATTGGCTGAACACACCTGCACCAGGTAATCAGTGTAGGGACTCGTGACAATTACCTGGGTGGAAAACATGCAGGAATGTGGCCTTACCCCTGCTCTAGAACCACGCCTTCATGCATCTGCTGTTTTAAAGTAGGGGTGTAACGGATCACAGAACATCCGTGGTCCGTACGGATCAGAGGCCACGGTTCGGGACACGCGTGTGGGCTTCAATGACCAAATGTTTTGTTGTTGCGTGTATAAATATTGTGTGTGAGGTACTTTAAATACTCATCGAATATATGATTTGAAGTGTTTCCAAAAATTAATCAGCTTTTATATTGTTGTTATTTGTCCTTTTTTTTTTACTTTTCACTGATCGTGACCCGTGACCCTAAACCCGTGACAGGATCAGAACCGTGACCCTAAACCGTGACACGATCAGAACCGTGACCCTAAACCCGTGACAGGATCAGAACCGTGACTCTAAACCCGTGACACGATCAGAACCGTGACCCTAAACCCGTGACACGATCAGAACCGTGACCCTGAACCCGTGACACGATCGGAACCGTGACCCTAAACCCGTGACACGATCGGAACCGTGAGTTTTGTGACCCGTTACACCCCTATTAAAAAGCAGCGTCTTTACGGCCAATACGGCGCTTCTCCTGGCGGTTATTGGCCCTTCGGCTTGCCGTAACTGGTGTTCACTCGAGGGGCGACCTGTGCGTCCGTCCCGAACCGTCTGAGCGCGTACAGAACTCTGCGCTGTGATTGGACCCCTGCCTCCAATCACAAGAGCATCAGATGCTCCCATTGGACCGTCTGACTTTTTTTCGTGACCTGTCGTGTCGCGGTTCTGCCGGCAGGCGGAGACCAACCCGGTCCTGAAGAACATCACGGATTACCTCATCGAGGAGGTGAGCGCCGAGGAGGAGGAGCTAGTCGGAGCCTCTGGGGACGCCGGCGAGGAAGCGTCCAAGAGCTCGGCGGAGGTTCCGGTGGAGACAGACGACAAGCTTCTGAAGGTGGGTGGAGCTCGGCGCTGTGTTGGCGGTCGTGTCCCGTGACTGAGCGCGTGTGCACGTGTGCGCGTGTGCGCGTGCAGGTGCTGGACCGGCTGCTGCTGTACCTGCGTCTCGTTCACTCCGTGGACTTCTACAACTTCTGCGAGTATCCGGCCGAGGACGAGATGCCGCACCGCTGCGGGCTCATCCACGTACGCGGGCCCCTCCCTGTGGCCAAGATCACGCCCACTGAAGGTAGGCGCACACACGCACGCACACGGGCGCGCACGTGCTGACTCCTGTGCTCCGGCAGTGAGCGAGCATCAGAGGATGTGCGAGGAGCGCCTGGCTCCTCTGCTGTCGCCCTCCGAGGCGCTGAGCGAGGAGGAGGCCACCCGGCTGGGAAAGAAAGACCCGGAGCAGGAGGTACCGCCCGCCGCCTGACCCCGCCCCTCCCTCCCTCCCCGCCGCCCGTCCCTGACTCCTCTGCTCCCGTCTGCAGGTGGAGAAGTTCTTGTCCGCCAACACTCAGGAGCTCAGCAAGGACAAGTGGCTCTGTCCTCTGAGCGGGAAGAAGTTCAAGGTGAGGCGGCGGTAACCGTGGCAACGGGGGCTGCGCCCGTGACCCCGCTAACGCTGTCCCCCCTCATCAGGCTCCGGAGTTTGTGCGCAAACACATCCTGAACAAACACGGTGAGAAGGTGGCCGCCGTCAGACAGGAGGTGGAGTTCTTCAATAACTTCCTGATGGACGCCAAGAGGCCCGCCCTGCCTGACAACAAGCCCTTCCCACCGCCAGCACCAGGTAACGGGCTTCACAGCTGTTCGAGGTTTGAATGCGTGCACCTCTGACTCCGCCCACAAATGGTGAGAATCAGTGATTCAATCATCTGCATCAGACGAGGATCTGCTGATCTGTTCTTCATCAGGAACCTCAGATTAGTCTGGATTATGATTTAATCCTGAGATCTGATTCTGTCTCCCCCCTCAGCCACGCCCCCTGGCATGCCCAGCTTCCCCGGTCAGTCCCCGCAGCAGCAAAGCCTTCTGGGATACCCTCCAGGCATCAGGCCCCCCCTGCCGGGATTCCCGGGTGTGGGACCCCTACTTCCTCCGGCCCAGTTTGGGGCGGGGCGGGGCAACTACGACAACTTCAGAGGTCACCCAGGGGGCGTCGGCTTCTCCGGGAAGCAGCGGAACATCAGGTGAAGAGAACAGGTGGAGGTGTGGGAGGGGCAGAAACAACCTGACCTTTGACCTCTGACCCTGTGTGTGCAGGGGCGTGAGAGGAGACCCCCGCTCCATCATCGAGTACAGAGACCTGGACGCTCCGGACGACCTGGACTTCTTCTGAGATCCAGCTTTGGTTTTTTTAAACTTTTTTATCCTTTGTGTTTCCATCACTGCATTTGTGTTGTTGTGTGCGTCAGAAACGGTTCTGATCCAAAACATGATCAATAAAATCCATCCCAATCAAAAGTTTCCTCTGAGGTTTCATGAGGCAGAGACATTTGGGGCGTGGGTGACCTTTGACCTTACACTGGAACACAAACTCTCCTGACCTCAGAGTTGTAGCTCCTCCCTCTTTTCCGTCTAACCCTCCACTTACAGAGCAGGACTCCCCCCACGGGGCAGGGGGGCGGCAGACAGACTGGAGTCCAGCAGCAGACAGCAGCTTTATTGATGAACAGACAGTCGTGCAAAGCATCACTGCAACGGGGGGAGGGGGGGAGAGGGGGGCTGCAGGAGGGGGGGCTGCAGGAGGCGGGGCTGCAGGAGGCGGGGCTGCAGGAAGCTCATGCTCAGGGAGGGGCCGCTGTGGGCGCCATGGAAACGGATCGCTTTCAGTCTCTGGTGACGCCCCCTCAGACCAGAAGGGAGAAGCCCCGCCTCAGCTGACCCCTGACTGTCAGGGGGCGGGGCCAAACACAAGCGCTCACACAAACAGTTCATGCTGCAATAAATAAAGACATCTATAAACTGTAACAAATGTAAAGATCTGCTTAAATACAGGAAGTGCCTTCATTATGTACACAAGTGCTGACGGCGTGATGATGTCATCGTCCAGACGGGAGGCCCATGTCAGCTGAAGAAGCCCAGCTCTTCAGAGAGGAGGCAGGGGGAGGAGCCGTGGGCGTGGCTCTCTGCAGGGCCCTCCTCCTGTAGGTCTTCAGGTGGTCAGTCCTCTCCTCTCCAGCTCTCTGGTCTGCTTCAGTTCCTTGATCCTGAACGCAGAAGAGCAGTCGAGTCAATGCACCGATGCCGCGATGCCGGGCGCCGCCGCTCCGCGGGCGCCTCACCTGTGTCTGCAGCGCCGCAGGAACCGCATGATCTTCCTGGCAGCCTGGTCCTGCTTCTTGGTCAGGAACGACCCCCTAAGAGACAAGAGTGAGTGGGGGTCTACCTATGACCCTTCATCCATCATACATGTTCCTCAGAGCTGAAGGACACTCGAGGCGCGTTCCCCACAGCAGTTTCTGCAGGATTTCCAGATGTTTCCTGCTTGAGGTTTTTCTGTGAGTTCTTACTTGATCTTGGGGTTGTGACTGGCGCCCCCTCGTGGCGTCTGCTTCAGCCTCTCGTACTCCTTGTAGCTGCGGTAGTACTGCTGGATGAGGACCGCAGCACGCCGGCTCTGCTGGAACCGCTTCTGCTCGTAGTAGGATCGGAACTTGGACTGGATCAGGATGGCGGCCTGGGTCATCTTCTTGTACAGGGCGTACTGCGGGGGAGGGGTGTACACGTCAAAGTGGTTCAGCCTCGAGTTTCCTGCATGAACACGTTCAGAACCAAGCATTCAGTGGGAATTGAACCCTGTTCCTAAAGACCTGCTGGACGCTGATCCTTCTACATTTCTACACAGTCGAAATAAACTCCTCCCATCTCCAGACAACAGGAAGTGGACTGAGGACCTTCACCCTCAAACACACAGAGGGTCTGGTTAGGGTTCAAATCCCAGTGCTGACTACTATGTTCAGTAAACACTTCACTGAGAGACACACAAAGGAAGCACATCACTACACCTATGATCAAACGTTTTACCTTTAGAGCTATCCATGTTAGCTACCAGAGAGAGAGAGACAGGTCAGGACAGGTCAGTTAGTGCACACACACACACACACACCTACATGTTTCTACATTTCTGTGAGGACACCGTTCTAAACCATGCTAGTGTGGACCACCACTTCCACTGATGCAACAATGGTGCAATACCCAAATTAAACTTGAGATGGCAGTAAAGAGTCAGAAAATCATGGCAAAATGTCCTCATAAAAAAGGTTCTCCGTCAGGGGTGAGTCCTCACAAGAATAGAGAAACAAGAGCACACACACAGACCTGTTTGTACTTCCTGTAGCATCTCTGGATGACGGCGGCCGCCACGTCCTGCTGCTCCTTCAGCCTCCGGCCCTGTGAACACAGGCAGCCAGCAGGTGACGGCGTGACGTCACCGCACATGTACGGCAGCGGGTGAAGGTGGCGGTTGCCGTGGTTACCTTGTATCTCCTGAAGGCGTTCTGGATTATCCGCGCCGCCTCGTACAGCTCTCTTTGCTCGCCGTCCGTCAGCGTCAGCAGAGCGAAGTCTCTCTCCATCTTCCCATTGGCCGAGGCGTTCAGGAACTCCGCCCATGCTGCAGAGGAAGGGGGGCGGAGCCTCTGGAGAGCGAGAGCGCTGAGCGGGGAGGGCGGGCAGAGCTTCCTGCAGAAGAGGACGACCCGACTTACCTTTGAACATTCACCTGTGGAACCAACAGCCCCGGGGGGGCGGGGCTTACCGTGGAGGGGAGTGGGCGTCAACGGTTTCTAGGTAAGTAGCAAGCCAGGTGTCCTGGATAGCTGGGTTGTCCCGCCTCTCTCTGAGCGGTGACTCCGCCCCCCTGGGAAAGTCCTCCTGTTTGATTCGCTCGGGAGTTGCCTCGATGATTTGTTCTGCAAGCGTGGCCATGTCAACCTGAGGGGTTACCATGGCAACGTCAGAGACCCAGTCAGGAAGATGAGAGGAGGCGGAGCTACAAGCAGAGCGGGTACCTGCAGCACGTCGTCCTCCATGTACGCCTCGTTCTCTGCGTTCTCGCTGTAGCTCATCAGCTGCTCCTCCAGCGCGGCCGTGTGCGACCGCCGCCCCCCCATCAGCTGGCTGGGGGAGGCGGTCTCGATGTCCATGAGGTACAGGTGAGAGTCTCTGGGTCTGCCGGGGTTCAAACCTGCAACACGTTCAGACGGTCACCATGACCGTCTTTGAGCCCACACGGGACGACGTCACGCAGGTTACCTGCGCTGAAGGGGGCGCTCCCTCCCTCCCCCCACATGGACACCAGAGGCAGGGGGACAGAGGGGGGGGAGTGGGGGGACACGGGCAGGGAGGAGGAGGAGGAAAGAGAGGAAGGAGAGGAGGGGGAGGTGTCCATGGGGGTGGGGCCACTGGAGTAGGCGGAGCTAGGAGATGGGGAGGAGGGGTCGCTGGGGGAAGGGATGCTGCTGGACGAGCTGAGGCCTGGGGGGGCGGAGATAAACACGCAGACGGTTAGAGCCAATCACAGCGCAGGCCTGGGTCAGGTGACGCCCCGCCGTGACTCGCCTGTGTCGGGGCTGGTCGACAAAGGCGAGGGGGGGGCTGCGGCGTGTCCCTGGAGGCCCCCTGCGCGTGCAGCTCCTCCAGCGCCGCGGCGAGGCGGGTGTGTCCTCGCGAGCGGGCGACGGCGAGCGGGAGGCGGCCCAGCGAGTCGGGGATCCGCAGGGCCTGGCCGTTCCAGCCGTACAGGAGCTCGGCCGCCCGCTGGTGTCCCAACGCACACGCCCACATCTGAAACGACCAGTCATCAGGGCGTGGTTACCACCACAACCGCCGCCGTCAGGGTGGGACTCTTACCAGGGGGGTGCAGGAGAAGTGGTCTACGTTCAGAGGATCGACTTCCTGTTCCAGATCCAGACTGTCGCCATTCACGCTCCTGAAAACGGGACTGACCGTCAGAAAAGGAGGCGGGGCCTCTGCCTCTGAGTGGGGGGTGCACTCACCTCCAGTGCATCAGCGTGTAGATCAGATGGGTGTATCCCTGCGCCGCCGCCAGGTGGAGCAGCGTCATGCCACGGTGGCGTGGCGAGTGATGGAGCCCGTCTCCTTCTGCGCCTCCTCGCCAGCGTCCTCCCGTCATCATCGGCTCGCACACGCCCACAATCCTGCGCTCGAACCACTGCGAGGACTGACACAGACGTTACGGCACAGCCCGTCAAACCTCACCTGAGCACCGGGAATCACCTGCAGTTGGTCCTCAGGTAGAGGGGGAGGGGGCGTGGCCATCTGGCTGCCGCGCTGCTGCTGCTGCTGCGGCTGCCTGGCGTCGCGGGCGGCCATCTCCGTCATCCGGCGCTCCATCTGCTCCAGGCGCTCCAGGATGGACATCCGGAACTGGTTATCTGCACAGAGAGGACTGTTGACATCCTACAACTCCATGATGCACTGGCTGGGCGGGGCTTCTGATCGGGGGGGTTACTGACCGTCCAATGCAGCCAGTCCAGCTGGGAGCTGGGCAGAGAGCTGGCGTTCCGGGCTCGGTACTCAAACAGAACTGACGAGGACACGGAGCCTCCGGACTCCAGAACCTGCAGACACACCAGGCCGGCCTCGTGGGCTGAGAGACACAGAACCGTTACTCCCAGCCCCCCGAGACCATGTGACCTGAGCAGGGGGCGGGCAGAACCTGGGCAGTAGCAGCGGAGAACTCCAGGCTGGATCAAGGAGGCGGGGACGGCGCTCTGATCGAACACCAGGAGTACCGGCCGCTCGGCTCGCTCCAGGGTCCCAGTTATCAGAACCTTGACTCCACCCTGAGGAAACGAACCGGGTCAGAACCGCAGACGGGCTTGGAAGAGGCCCACCTGGCTCTGACGATACTCGGGGTACGACCACTCCGGGGAGAAGTCGGTGATGGAGGCCAGGCGGGTGGAGGACGGCAGCAGCTGCGGGAAGGGCAGGAAGGAGGAGGAGGGGGAGGGCTGGGGCGGCACCACGTATCGGACCCCCGCCGGGAACACCACGGAGCTGGGCGCCACGGCAGGGGGGCGGGGCCGGCCTCGTCGCTGATGAGGTCAGAGATGAGGTCGGGAAAGTGCTGTCGAAGGAAATGTCCAGCTCCTCCCCCACACGCTGGAAGGGCTCCGCCCCTTCACCGGAGTGTGTATCCATGGAAAGTCGTTCGAAGTGGCGGTGCTGCCGCTCTCGCTCTTCACCTGGATGGGGGGCGTGGCTGTGGTGACTGACGCCGCATCGGCTTTGGGGTCGGAGAGGATCTCCGCCTGTCGAAGTGTGGGGGGCGGGGCTTCCGGTCGTGTCTGAGTCGACATTTGGTTCAGACAAACCTGCAGGGGGGTGGAGCCACGGTCCTCTGCTGAAGGGGGCGTGGTGGGAGGGGCGTGGTTCGTCTGGAACAAAAGATTTGGAGGCCAGATGTGAGAGGAAGGATCCGCCACAGAAAGAGTTTTCCAGGTGTGGACTCACCTGGAGGAGGGCTAGCTTTGTGGGCGGGGAACTGCTTCTCATCATCTTTGATGGCACGCTCCACCCCCTTACGTGTAGCCGCCTCCTCCTTCTCCCCGCTCCAGGTCGAGGCAGAGGGGGAGAATCGGCGATGGTGAGAGGGGGAGGGTCAGAGAGGAGGGGGGGCTGGGGGGGAGCAGGGGTCTCGTTTGTCCATCTCTGAAGAGGAGAGAGAGGACAACGACGAGGGAGGGGGACACTGAGGAGGGAGGGGTGGAGGCAAGACAGAGGGGAGAGGGAGGGACGGGTGAGAGACGGGGGAGGAGCCTGTGAAAGCCCGTCGGGGAGGAGGCGAGGGGGGGGCCGCCGTACGTCTGCCCCTGTTTGGGGAGAGTTCAAGAAGGAGTCTGGATCGAAGGCCGGGGCAGTGTGGAGGGGGGTGGGGGTGGGGAGGGGTTGAGGGGGACAGAGGGAGGCGGGAGGGCAGGGAGAGGTGGATGGGGGGTGATTACCAGGTTACCGATTAGGTTACCGGGGAAGGGAGGAGGGTGAGCGAGAGCGTGGTCACGCTGGGGGCTGCACGTGGGGAGGGGGGAGGGCCGGGGAGGAGGGGGAGGAGGAGGACAAGGACGGAGGAGACGGGGAGGCGGGCCTTCCTGCAGGGGGAGGGGGGGACAGCAGCAGCCGCCCGCAGCTCACTCTTGGCCCCGCCTCCTCGGATCTGGACCTGCCCCCTGCTCCTCCCCCATGTCCTGCCTCTCCACTCGGAACAGGTGATGCGGTCGTCATGACGATGACGGCGTTCTGAGGCAGAGCCACAGCGGCCAGGCTGCTGCGGCGGTCGCCGTAGAAACCGTTTCCGGTCGGGACGGACTGTGGAGGGTGCGAGGCGGAGCTGGGGAGACACGAGACCAAACCTGGTTACTAGTCTGACAAGAAGCAGTGCTGACGCGGCACATCCAGTACTGACTCGGCACATCCGGTACTGACTCACACTCGGCACATCGGTACTTGTGACATCGGCACATCCGGTACTGACTCACTCGGCACATCCGGTACTGACTCGGCACAAATCCGGCCATACTGACTCGGCACATCCGTACTGACTGACTCGTGTCAATGCCGTACTGACTCACTCAGCACATCCGGTACTGACTCACATCGGACACATCCGGTACTGAACTCGGCACAAACATCCGGTAACTAGACTCGGCACATCCGGTCGGTACTGACTCGGCACATTCCGTACTGACTCGGCACATTCTAGTACTTGACTCGGCACATCCGGTTACTGACTCACTCACTGCACATCCGGTACTGGACTCACTTCGGCACATCCGTACTGATGACGTCGGCACATCCGGTACTGACTGACTCGGCACATTCCGTACTGACTCGGCACATTCCGTACTGACTCGGCACATCCGGTACTGACTCGGCACATCCGGTACTGACTCACTCGGCACATCCGGTACTGACTCGGCACATCCGTAGCTTCGTGACGTCGGCACATCCGGTACTGACTCGGCCTCGGGCAATCCGGTAGCTGACATCGGCACATGACATCCGGTACACTGACTCGGCACGTATCAGTATTACTGACTCACTCGGCACATCCGGTACTGACTCGGCACATCCGGTACTGACTCGGCACATCCGGTACTGACTCGGCACATCCAGTACTGACTCACTCGGCACATCCGGTACTGACGCGGCACATCCGGTACTGACTCGGCACAATTCCGGTACTGAACTTCGGCACATCCAGTACTGACTCGGCACACATCTAGTACTGACTCCGCACATCTAGTACAGCACATACTGGTACTCACTCGTACACTAGTAGACTACACTAAAACCGAACTCGGCACAGCCCTCTCCGGTAGCTGACATTCGTGCACATCCGTACTGACTGAAGAACTGGCCTGCACTGACTCACTCGGCGCACATCCAGTACTGGACTCGGCACATCTACTGACTCTTCTGACTCGGCACATCCGTAGACTACTTGACCTCAGGTGATTTCCGGCACATCCGGTAACTGACCTCGGCACATCCGGTACTGACTCGGCACATCTACTACTGCTCTCGGCACATCCGGTACCTTGGCC